>JAAALK010000283.1:37991174-38145305 GCA_019279435.1 Zizania palustris | reverse complement strand
GTTTGGGGATTTTTAATAGCGACGACGGAGCTCCGGCGAGACATCGGGGGTCATTTTCACCATCCTTAGGGCATTGCGGAGGCTACCGGTGCTCTTGGATTGAGCTACGGTGGCCCGTAGTGACCTGGCGACGGTGACCCGAGAGCTCAAAATGGAGGGCTCGTCGCCGGCGAGCTACGGCCAGAAATTCCACCAGATGAACTGGGGAACATGATACTCTATCTATGGAGATGCTCTGGTATGAATTAATTGAAGATATAACATACCTTGCTGAAGCTCGATGTTGGTGGCTAGATTTGGGGGTTTCGACGAGGTCGAGATCCGGCGACGAAGATTGCGGGAAACGGGTAGCTTGAAGGTCACTAATCACGTTCCGGTTCGCTTTCCAGAGAGTAGAGCAAAGGACATGGGGGAATTTTGGGACTAACGAGGTGGTGGCGATTTGGTTCCGGTGAATTCCTAGCGAACCCAAGCTCCAGGTGCTCCGGCGATCTCACGGGTGTGATGCGAGGGCTGAAGGTTGGAATGCATGCAACAATAGAGCCGGGATCTTGTTTTATCCTCGCAAGCGACATGGGCGGCGCCGTGCGGTTTAATGGCGACGGGACGCCGTGCATGCCAAGGCATGGGGCGGAGCAGGTGGAGTGCGTGCAAGTGCTGTCACTCGGCATGGCGGGGACGGTTGGAGGCGACAGCACGACAAAGGGGGTCAACGGTCCGCGCGGGTACGAGGACGGCAAAGAACCGGCAGTCCGTAGCAGGGAGTCGGCGCGGCTGATGGGCGTGTGCAGGGTTGGGCGGGACGCGGGCGCGGTCTGGGCGGACGCAGGCGCGCGGCTGGGCGGTGAGGGCGCACGGCCTGGCGCAGCCAGCGCTTGCGCAGGCGTGCGTTGGCAGTGGCCGCCGGCCACGGGGCTAGCTACAGCCCGAGTGCAATGCGTGTGTGTGTTTCATTTTTTTTGTTTTTTTGTTTTTGTTAAAAACATGGATTTTACAAACCTACCCCCCTTAAGAAAATCTCGACCCGAGATTTCTAGGTTAGACGAACAACTGCAGGTACTCGACTTGTACGTGGTCTTCTTGAACCGATGTAGCTTCTTCTCCCGAGTGGTTACTCCTTTATCCTTATAGAGCTTGACAACCTTAGTTGAGTCCGGTGTTTTTTTTTTAATCTAAAGAATATGAAGTGAATATTCTTTATACGTCGGTCCTTAATAAATTTAATTCCTTGTAGGTGACACCAGTTTTTTTTTAATACAACGTAAGATTGACATTAGGGGATATACATGATACCTAACTTTATCTCAGATTTACTATGGCTTGGTGTTCCTAAGACGCTGGCTTCATTAGACTTGTAAAAATTAATATTATTTGGAATAATCTAGGCATTATGCTTTATGGGACTTAATCGTTTTTCTACTTTAATAACTCCTTGATTTGAATGATTTATCATTATTATTATAGGTATACCTTTGTTCAATCAACCTATCTTAATATCTTTCTTGAATTTATTCCTCCCGATCGAGCTTTTATGATCATGCGATTTTTATATTATTATTGTTAGTGTTTTGGGAGATCTAAAATATTTCTACTTTTGACATTTTATTAGTCTTGGAATGTACTTGTTCATTTTGTATCTAAGATTATGGTTTCATTATACCCATACATATGTACGGTCTTTATGTGTATAACATTAGTTATTTACCCTTATTATTTTTATCGTATATATATATATATAGAATACTATATCCCTACCCTTATCCTTAGGTAAATTATAAACTAAGGCCATTATGTAGTTTATTATGTGGTTATCTAATGTTGGAGGTGAAACTATATCTGTCTTATAAATCATTGAAGACAACTTCTAACATTTGGCATGTGTTCCTATGATTGTTTATAGTTAATAGGGGTAATTTGTTCTAGTTAGGACATTTGGACTTTATATCATCGAGCCATGATTAGGGTACATATAAAAGTTGATTGGACCGTGATATTTTTTTTTCTTGTATGGATTTCTCTAGTTATTTATAAGACCATTGAACTTCTTGTTATGTTTTTTTTAATAAATGTATATGCATCAAAGGTGCTTGATCATTAACCTTGTATTCAATGTTTTTTTTTGGGGGGGGGGTTAAAAATTTTATTGTACATACATTCCATTATCATTATTATTTATTGATTTGTAAAAGATCTTCTAACTTGTAACAGTTACCAACACATTAGTTTTAATTTATATTTATAGGAAGGGATATCAACTTATTGGTATTATTTTTTTTAAAGCTTTCTTCTTAGCTTAGCTTCCTATTGGTTTGGGTAGATATACGTGTATATATATATTCTTTATTTACATATGATCATTATACATCTCACACCGATTTCAATCTAAAGGTTTTTTTTTATTATTATTATTTGTGGAAAGGAATCTGCGGATTAGATTATGAGTAAGGAAACATATGTGCGGAATAATAATGTGATGTTTATTAGCACCATTTTTAGACAATAGTGAGTTTTACAAGATGATCCAGTTTTTTTTTCTTTAACAATAGTAATTACTACTTAGGGTGATCTTTATTTTAATTCGAAGGGAATACTTGGCTTAAGAATGGTCTATCTTTAATTTAATATGTAATTAGAGATGAAGGTGGCTTGCTAATATTATTTAGAAGCACATAGTTTGTATAACCAAGAGTTGTTTCTCTGCATTAGGAAGTGGTGTCCTGCAAATGGTAATTATTAATTTTGGATACTGAATATTGATTTTCAGATGGGAGGAATGTTTTTGGTTCTGATTTAGGAAGAGAGCCTTCACATTATGAGTAGTGATTACATGTTTTTTTTAGTAAGGTTCAACCCGTGTCGTGTTGCCTTTATGGAATTTAACGTATGTATCTGATTGATGATAGGACAAGAGTGTTTGGATTGGTACATGAAGATTTATTAGAAGTTTGTTGGACGATGATTAGTGTTGTAGTTCTTAGAAATGGCGTTTTCAGGGGACATTCTTGAGTGGAAATATTTGGATTTCAAAAATTTAATCAGAAGGGATACTACTAAGAACAAAAGTTAGGTGTCTCATATTTGAACTTTATAATTAAAACCGGAAATGTGAACTAGATAGGATAATTTTGGTATTAGGGTATTTATTTATTGATTTTTTTTTTCCAAATCGTGAATAGTAAATGTGTTCACAGTTTTCGATTTTAATTATAGATATTTAACCTTTATTTTTGAGAGCTTTGTAAATCAATGTGGCTCAATCTTGAATAAATTACTTTAAGCAAGACAGTATGTTCAATTTTTCAATTCAGATATAGGAGATAGATAAAGATTCGCCTAAAGTTAAATTTGCCTAAAAGTTTTAATATGTTTTAATTTTGATGTCGTCGCAATTATTGAAGAGTGTATCGGTTTAGAATTAAAATGATACAATGAGAATGTGAAGAGAGAAGTAATAGTCTTGATTTTTTTTTGTAATAAAATTTTAAATTCTGAATTTTAATACATACCTACGGATGGTGTATAATATTTCTGAATAATGAAGGTTGTTTTTGAATTTAGTATAGTGAATTTGAAATTAGTATTGTAATTATGGTTTATAAATATGATTTTCATTCTGTGACCAATAGCTACTACTTGTAATTTAATTAGGAGGGTCTCACTTAATATCTGTCATAATATGATGACATAAAATAAATGGTGATTTTTTGAAGATAAAAATAAAGATGTTTAATTGATAAAGAATGACTTCATAGTCAGGAATTATGCTTCTCGGTTTAACTGAATTTTAAAATGAATTGATTTCGAGTGATACGTAGTATCGGTCATATTAGTACTAATCATTTTTTGTTTGAGCTAATTATGTTCCTGGTTATGTTTAAACATGATTACCATAAAGAACTCTAGCACTTTTATCACATGGGTGGTTAGTTAGGTTATCCAGTAAAGCTCGATATATTCTTAGCATAGGGTTTTATATTTAATGTTGATGGTTTGTATTATTAGGGCTCTCTAGATCACTATTTTGCTAAAACATGTAGCTTGATCGAAATTGTTAGTTGACCAATCTATATTGATGGTAAATTCCCTTGTGTATTAAAGCTTATAAGGTGGAGGGTGAAGCTAAATCATTATAAGAACTTAATAGTTATATATGTACTAATTTACTTAAGGTTATGTTTATCCATTTTATCTCTTGTGAGTCTAATGACAAAAGGTGTTTATGTATATATCATAGATTAGATTACATGATTTTATGGATTCCTTCCTTGTGATTTTGGTGTAAGACACTGATCTAGTTATAAGTAGTTTCTACCCATATACTATAGAAAGGAAACCGATTTAGGGATAAGGAATAAATTGGTAGAAAACAAAGTGTATATAGTTTTGTCAAACAAAAGATACAGATAAATTAGGCGATGTGGTCAAGTCACTTGCTTCATATAGCAGACTGATCGCACATCTAAAAAGATCCAAATCAATAATACAATACAATATAGTATACTAGAATATGTTACAACTCTTAAGAGTTGGCGTTACCAGGGTCGGTTAACATCTTCAAGCTTGGTGCTAGTGAAGACTTTCTTCGCGATGTATTCTTTCTGTTGATATCCTTCCTTGTAGAAGCGATGAAGTTATCCATTTTCTATTAATAAATCTTCAGATTGATAGGGATTAAGAGACAAGTTTTGTTTTAAATTGGAGTAGAATAGATAAGAGTACCGGAAGGGGTTTAGAGAAAATAATATTTTCTTTATAAGAATATATTAATCCTATGGTCTATATGGGTTTCGTTCCTAGGGCCAAGTTCTGCTCTGATACCACTTTTGTAACGACCCATCTCGGGACTCGGAAATACCATCGAGCGGGACGAGCCGATACTTCATCGAAGACGAACAATATCGCCGTTGACATTGTTCCATTCGACAGTAGTACATTACAGAGGGAAAGTTACAATAATTAAATATTACAAAAGCTGCTAAAGAGGCATACCTCACAGCAACAATCATTACAAAAACACAGCGGAAGCATTTTATCACTCAAACATGTACTACTATCCTAACACTACTTGGGGACTAGGCCCGAAACCCTAATCTTCTATATCTTCATCGGCAACAATTTCATCTTCACATTCAAGATTCTTGACGTCCTCCGAAGATTAGCAAACTCTGGTGTGGGGGTGTAAAACAACAAGGGTGAGTACTCAAGAGTACTCAGCAAGTCTTGGAAGTAGTATAGATGCACGATACAAAGAGCGGCTATGGTTCTCAAGGGAATATTTATAGTTTATAAATTCTAAGTGCTTGATACCCACGGATAGAGGTCCCAACCTCTAACCGTTCCCACATAAAGTAGCAGTAGTTCAAAAGCTAATTCAACTCTCACATTCTCACCAACCGGGATTGCTTTGCAACAAATCCCACCATCCCTTTTCCTTCAACTCCACAAGTCACATTTCTTTTCATCAATTTCCACATATCACGACCATCATCTTATCATCATAACTCATCATTATCTCGGTACTAGCTTACCCATCCATCGGGGAAGTGTTCCCATTATCAACATCTCATCCCAATTCATTTTAACGCTCAACTAGTTATCACATCTCACATCGCTCCCTATGAAGCCTTTCGACTTCCCGCTCCACACAGGAACGTTATCCAACCACACAGGCTAGTCGTATACCCAACGGTATACTCTGGTAACGTCCCAACCCATTTCCCATTTAGTTGAAAACAAGTAAACACTACGCTAGGGAAGATACATGAAATCACTTGCCCATATCCGTGGGCACGGCTGTTCGAACAGATCATACTTCAGCTGAAGGTGCACACTTTACCCTCGCGACTCAAACTCTACTCCGCTACCCGCGTAGTAGGGGAGGTTCGAGACAAAGACTTTCCAAAGCAAACCTAGGATATCCCACTGCCACCTAGATGGATTCACGGTCAAGGATCCGGAAAGTACGTCTTCCTTCTTCTCCCCAGGCAATCACACGGGTGCTCCTCTTCCAACTCCTCAAATCACAACCACAATCTCGTGCCCGTTAGGGACTTTTCAAGTAATACCACGAGCCACCCGGTGATTCCACATCCATCGGCAATCAGGCTATCCCAAACCCACTAAGTACTAGCCCAGGGGCACCCCATAAATACCCACAAGGTTGCACGATGTTGTGCTCATGCTTTCCCAAGGAATCGGTCCTTAATAGTCTTTGTAACACACACAATTTCATTTCACACAACACATTTGCAAAATCACATCATCATTACCCATTCTACATCTAGTCGTTATGTTTTGATATAAGTGTGTAAGTGTATGTGTAGTGCACCCATTTGACAAGGAATATGCTAAAAATAATTAAAAGAATAAATTAAATCATGGATGTAAAATAAATCCTAGAGCGACAAGGTAAACATGGTATTCAAGTATCAAGGAGGCTTGTTAACAAGCGTAGGTTTTATTTGTCTTAATTGCCCAAGCAATCGACTAATAGTGTACGTGAGTGTTTAATCCTAAACATGCATATATAAATTTTGTGGAACAATCAATGCAATAGGATCAAGGATGTTCAAAGGAAGACTTGCCTTGCTCGGGGAAATAGTCGAGGCCGTCGAAGTCGTTTCTTTCCAGAACTTCGGTTTCAACCCCTAATACGAATTTAAAGTTACTAATTAATTAGAGATTTTATTTATCTTTTAAGAATTTGGAAAATATTATTTATGTAAAGTTTAGATTTTTACAAACTTATAGAAATTTGAATGGGATTTTTCTGAGTTGAAATGATTTTTCTACAAATTTTTAAAGTTGCAAGTATAGTCTGAAAATCGGAAAAAGAGAAAGTTCACTATTTATACGGGCCGAACAGGAAATCATTTCAGAAAAATGGAAAACGTACTGTTCAATTTGGTTGGGCCGGCCTGGTTCTAATACCCAGAAATTAAACCTAAAATAAATAAAAAAAACTACTGTTTGACTGGGCCGGCCGAAGTGGCCCATGGTGCTGTTTTGCGCGGCCAGGCCTGGCGCGCAGTGCTGGGCTGCTGGCTGGTGGGGCCCACCTGGCGGTGGCTGGGGCGGCTGGCAAATAGGGCCCGCCTGGCAGTGGCTAGGACGTGGAGGGGGGCTAGCGGCTGGAGGTTGAAGACGACCTCCAACGGCCAAAACTTCTCCGGGGCATAACTTTGTCATCCTAGCTCCGATCGCTACGAAATTTTAACAGTAGCTAGAGTACAACTAGATGAACATATCCAACGGTTGGATTGGGCATTAGAGCTACGGTTTGGATTTTATACTGGCAAACAGTAGGTTCGGTTTGGGATTTTTAATAGCGACGACGGAGCTCCGGCGAGACATCGGGGGTCATTTTCACCATCCTTAGGGCATTGCGGAGCTACCGGTGCTCTTGGATTGAGCTACGGTGGCCCGTAGTGCCCTGGCGACGGTGACCCGAGAGCTCAAAATGGAGGGCTCGTCGCCGGCGAGCTACGGCCAGAAATTCCACCAGATGAACTGGGGAACATGATACTCTATCTATGGAGATGCTCTGGTATGAATTAATTGAAGATATAACATACCTTGCTGAAGCTCGATGTTTGGTGGCTAGATTTGGGGGTTTCCGACGAGGTCGAGATCCGGCGACGAAGATTGCGGAAACGGGTAGCTTGAAGGTCACTAATCACGTTCCGGTTCGCTTTCCAGAGAGTAGAGCAAAGGACATGGGGAATTTTGGGACTAACCGAGGTGGTGGCGATTTGTTCCGGTGAATTCCTAGCGAACCCAAGCTCCAGGTGCTCCGGCGATCTCACGGGTGTGATGCGGAGTGGCTGAAGGTTGTAATGCATGCAACAATAGAGCCCGGGGTCTTGTTTTATCCTCGCAAGCGACATGGGCGGCGACGTGCGGTTTAATGGCGACGGGACGCCGGTGCATGCCAAGGCATGGGGCGGAGCAGGTGGAGTGCGTGCAAGTGCTGTCACTCGGCATGGCGGGGAGCGGTTGGAGGCGACAGCACGACAAAGGGGGTCAACGGTCCGGCGCGGGTACGAGGACGGCAAAGAAACCGGCAGTCCGAGCAGGGAGTCGGCGCGGCTGATGGGCGTGTGCAGGGTTGGGCGGACGCGGGCGCGGTCTGGGCGGACGCAGGCGCGCGGCTGGGCGGTGAGGGCGCACGGCCTGGCGCAGCCAGCGCTTGGCGCAGGCGTGCGTTGGCAGTGGCCGCCGGCCACGGGGCTAGCTACAGCCCGAGTGCATGCGTGTGTGTGTTTTCATTTTTTTTTTGTTTTTTTTGTTTTTGTTAAAAACATGGATTTTACATCGCCGATCGAGGAGGTGCGGCTGACGGTGTCGCCGGGGGACGACCTGACGTTGCCGGTGTGGACGTTCCGAATGTGGAGCATCGGGCTGCTGTCCTGCGCACTCATGACTCATGAGCTTCCTCAACCTGTTCTGTGTTCTTCTCCTATCGCACGGAGCCGCTCATCGTGACGCAGATCACGGTGCATGCAGGTGGCGTTCCTGCCGCGCCGCTCGTTCCGTGCTCCGGCGCTGCTCGGCGGCGGCGAGTGGAGCCTCAACCCGGGGCCGTTCAACATGAAGGAGCACGCGCTCATCTCCATCTTCGCCAACGCCGGCTACGCCTTCAGCAACGGCCACGTACGCCTACGCCGTCGCGATCGTCGACATCATGCGCGCCTTCTACTACCTCTCCATCTCCTTCATCGCCGCCTGGCTCCTCATCATCACCACCCAGGTACTCACTTTGGAGATCATTAGCGCAACTATTTGCGGCTTAATTCATTTCGGCCAGCAATGTTCACTTAGCAATTAATCTATTCTTCCGATTAATCACGCATGATAAGTAGGTGCTCGGGTACGGGTGGGCGGGGCTGATGCGCAAGTACGTCGTGGAGCCGGCGCACATGTGGTGCCCGGGCACACTCGTCTAGGTCTCCCTTTTCCGGTGAGTAGCTTCAGTGCGCGCGTCTGCTCTACATGACTACACTCCTCTTCATATTGTAAAGAAAAGATTGAAGGTTTTAGGGCGCATTTGGTTCGCTCGATATCCTAGATGGGATAGGATTGGATCGACAGGAGATCGTGCTAGCTAGGCTAGGCCTGTGTCCTCCAAGCATGTATGTATGATCCAGCATTTCTTTTTCTTTAATCTTTTGAGCAGTATTATGCTCTTGAATAGATGGAGGTATAGTTGTAGATAGCTATGTCAGATTGAAGAAAGACGAGCAATGCAAGATACTGGGGTTAGTGTAGTCAAGTCGTGACACATGTCGTCGATCGACCCCCATCACTGTTTCAGAAAACTCATCTTCGTTGGACGCTCGCAATATTTCCACGTTAGACTTTGACGAGTCAGTCCGATGATGAAGGAACGAAATGACGAGTTTGTCCGCAGAGGTGGGGCGCGATCATAAACACAAAGATCGCACTTTCTTCTCTTCTTGATTACCTGTGTAGTCTGTTCTGAATATTAAGAACGTGTCGTCGAGGAGGATACAATGTAGATGGATGGATTATGAGATTAATCAAGAATCATGCAGCTAGAATACTAAAGATAAAACAACAGAGCTCTTACATACGGTCAAAATAAGAGACTGTTTAACAGAGCTCTCTGGATTCAAGGGGATGGAGTTTAGCTCAGTGGAATTCTGGAATTGGTTCTCTAAAATGAACTAGAAGCTAGAGGGTTGAAAATTTTTGCATTTGCCAAATAGGTCGTGTAAGACTGCATATTTCCATGAGTATTATTTATCTCGGCTACAGAAAATGACACTAAGACCTCCCAATGTCGTGACAGGGCGCTGCACGAGAAGGAAGAGCTCCCGAACGGTTCGCGGCAGATCTCCCGCTCCAAGTTCTTCCTGGTGGCGCTCATCTGCAGCTTCGCGTGGTACGAACTTCCCAACTCGCTCATATATGGTAGCAAAATTCATTAACCTTGGGATACTGTTTTTACTCAGTGTATTGGTACAATTGTGGCTGGCACTGTCAACCTTGGGGGTGGCGTGGTGGTTGCTTGGCTCCATCAAGGACATTTGCCAGGACTCGCTTCCACCTGACAGCCCATGGACATGCCCCAGTAACCGTGTCTTCTTCGACGCATCAGTCATCTGGGGCCTCGTTGGGCCACGTCGCATCTTCGGTCCACATGGCAACTACGCCGCCATCAACTGGTTCTTCCTCATTAGCATGGCAGGCCCCGTTGTCGTGTACCTCTTCCAGAAGATGTTCCCCAACCAGAAATGGATACCACTGATCAACCTGCCGGTGCTCATCGGTGCGACGGCCATGATGCCACCGGCGACAACAGTGAACTATAACTCGTGGCTGCTCATTGGCACCATCTTCAACTTCTTTGTGTTCCGGTATCGGAAGAAGTGGTGGCAGAGGTACAACTACATCCTCTCCGCCGCGCTTGACGTTGGTGTGGCTTTCATGGGGGTGTTGCTGTACTTCTCACTGTCCATGGAGAACCGGAGCATCGATTGGTGGGTCACGGCTGGTGAGCACTGCCCTCTGGCCAAATGCCCCACTGCTAAAGGTGTCAACTTGGGTCTGGATAGCGTCTGCCCTGTGTTTTAAGCAGAGTTATGTCCCAAAGTACAGCAGCAAGGTTAGATATGATCCGTAATTCCATATCAGCTGTGTTACAGTGTTGTATTCATAGATCTCTGAACTTTATGAAGTACAGATTATCCCGTGTGTAAAGATGAACCATCCTAGTCCGTCACTCCTTACTGCATCATGCCTTCAAAAATGGGGAGGTTTGCTGTTCATGTTCAATCCAAAGAAAATTTGCAGAGATGAAGTTGATTTTTATCATTTTTCCTCTGATCAATAGCATCGTCTTCCTTACCCGCGACAGTGATCCGGCCGCATGTTACTAACATGCCTCCCCCTGAGACTCCGACGAATTTCACTACCACTGGCCATGCCACGAGGGCAAGAGGTCCTTGTTAACAGACCCACCCTTTCACCATAGACTAAGGGCCAAGGGCCGGCAGACCTTGGAAACTTGGATAGTGAGGAGCCGCCGCCTGCCAGGTCACAGGGAGGCGCCGCTAGGCCACCAGCAACAGCCGTGAATTACAATTCTTGGCTTCTCATTGGCAGGACTACTTATGAACTTATGATTCATTCCCAGTTGTGTTAAGTGTTAACGGTCAAAGATTTCCAGTTATGATATACTGATAGTGTATCATATGAGAAAACTTGATCACTGCAACACATTCTGAGCAATAAAAAAGCATAAGAAGATTAGCTAATTCCTGAATGTTTTAAATTTTCTGGTTACCACAGTGTACTATCCAAACAATAGATCTCGAGTATAACAACAGAAACATACTACATACTAACTGGCAATAGATCTATGCTAGATTTGTTCTGCATGCGTACATTGAGGAAGAACTTAGGCATACACTAGTATCAGGAAAAACACAGAAGAGACGTAATACCCTAGCTTGTAGCTCGCAAGCTTCTTCCAACCTAAGGGAGGCGGCCGCGGTTGAGGAGGCCGAGGGTGTGGCGCGCGGCGTCGAGGAGGTCGCGGATGTTGTGGAGCGACCTCTCCTCGGCACCGAATATGAAGATAGCGCGGCACTCCGCCTTCTTCGCAAGCCGCGCCGCGTGCCCCAGCGGCAGCGCCGGAGAGTTCAGCGCCCGTAGGATCTGCCGGTACAGCGACAGCACCACCGGCCGGTTCCGCGCCAGGTCCTCCGCCGTCGCCCAGATCATCCCCCCACCGGCTTTCGCCATCCCTCCGCTCCGCGGCCTAGCGTCGCCGACCGCCGCGCCGCAATGTCCCCTGGGACGAGGGGGTAGCTGCCGGCGCGGCTCGAGGCTTGAAGCCTAATACAAGAAGGCCCACGGCCCACAGCCCACGGCCCACGGCCGACAGCCCACGGCCCCTCGCTTCGCCCCGTTGCCAACCTCCCGCTTTCGGCACCACCACCCCCCGCTCCGACGAAACCGGCGGCAGAATGCGCGCAGCGGCATGGACCGCATTTCCATCGCCCTTCCCTTTCCCAGTTTCCTGTCCCTTTTCGCAGCCTCGAGTTTGAGATCGGATTCCGGACCTGTTAGGATCGCATCCGTGGAGGCGAGCGCCCAGTTTCTCGTTTGAGGTGAGGAACCCATTTGCCTTCGTTCAATCGTTCCTGATCTGTAGTACTGTAGTTTGTGCGTTTGTGACCGGAATGTTTTGCCCGTTTTCCTTCTTCGGCTGAAAGCCTGGAACTCGTCCTATCATTCCTGGTTAGAACATAGAACTCATTCAATTGAATGATCACACAATTCTTTAGGTTCAGGATGATACTTGTTGTTGTTGTTGTTATGGTATTTGCTTTAATATTATTAGGATGTTCTCGCCTTGAGGAAAGGAAGAGTGTATCAAAGCATTGGTATTTTAAATGTTATCAAATAATTTGCCCAATCAAAATGTAGCACCGGTGAAAGGGATGTGAGTTAGCTGGCACCAAATATCTTCAGAACTCCATTATTAAACGTGTTCAGGCGGGAGTAGTACCAGGATGGGTGACCTCCTGGGAAGTTCTCGTTCACATCCTCGACACACCATGACCTTCAAACAAGGTCGGGCTCATGTGGCCTATTTCAAAAAAAAATGTAGCACCGATACATTAACGTCTAATGGGAATCACACAATGTGGTGCTATATCGCTATTCATAATGGAATACTTCGATGAAATTGGGTGAATTGTAAGCCATATAATTAATTGAAACATGATCTATGGATAACACTTGCTGCTAAACAAAACAATGCTGCGTACATTTCATTCGATGATCGTGTCTAGAAATCCCCAAATTGATTACTCCGTATTTTCCCTTTATTAATGTTTTTTGTTTGTTTATGCTCTTGTTCCAGGCAAGCATGGTTAGCACAGTAAAGGTCCACAATGTCTCGCTTAAAGCGTCAGAACAAGACATTAGGGAGTTCTTTTCATTTTCTGGTTCCATCGTACATGTCCAAATGCAAAGGTTTAGTACTTAGTATCGTATGTCCTTCATGGCACAGCTCATATATTATGATAACCTAGATAAGCTCTGCAGTGATGATGATCGGTCCCAGTTTTCCTACATCACCTTCCAAGATGATCAAGGAGCAGAGAGGGCTATGCTTCTTACGGTAATGTTAACATTCTTTGCTTCCAGTGATTGATAATGATGTGCTTCAATGCTTCACTGTGTGATGTAAAACTGTACTTTCCGGTATAGGGTGCGACTATAGTGGATATGGCTGTGATCATAACACCGGCCGCTAATTATCAGCTGCCACCAGATGTTTTAGCTGATTTGGAGGTAGAACTGTGAAATCTGTGCATCTCCGTTTGCTAATGTCTCATTCTTTCAGTAATTTGAGATGTTACTATATTTGAACTGTCAGTCCAAAAATGCTGGTGGCGTGGAATCTGCCCTTCGAAAGGCTGAGGATGCCGTCGGTTCCATGTTGGCCAAAGGATTTGTTCTTGGGAAGGATGCCCTTGAAAAAGCCAAGGCTTTTGATGAAAGGCACCAGCTCACATCCACTGCAACCGCGAAAGTATCCTCGCTCGACAGGAAGATGGGTCTAAGCCAGAAGTTCAGCACTGGTACCTCAGTGGTAAATGAGAAGATGAAAGAAATGGATCAGAAATACCAGGTTGCAGAGAAGACCAAATCAGCCTTAGCAGCTGCAGAACAGACCGTCTCTACTGCTGGCTCTGCAATCATGAGTAACAGATATATCCTTACCGGGGCCGCATGGGTAACTGATGCCTACAGCAAGGTTGCAACCACCGCAACTGATGCTGGAGCAAAGGCAAAGGAAGTGATGGTGGCTGAGGAGGATGGCAAGCATCAGGATGCTGAACACGCAAAGAGCCATTCTCCCGAATGCTCTGAAGAAGCCGTACAGGATGGCAAGCATCAGGAAGGTGAAAGACCAAAGAACATGGTGCCAGAAAACCCTGAGATGGGTCAACAGGAGCCGCAAAATCCGGCCCATGCACAAGAACATACTGAGATAGCTGAAAAGGAGCATAAGCATCAGGAGGCTGAATTACCCAAGGCCAATATACCTGAAAGTCTTCTGTTGGCCGAACAAAGTGAACAGGACCACAAGCACTCGGGCAGCGAACTGTCAAATACCCTTATCCCAGGAAGCCCTGTAACTATTCCTGTCTGCACGGCCACTACTGATGGGAACACTGGCAGTGCTCCAAAGAAGTCTGAGCACGCCCAGGGATTCATTTGATGATGTGTTGGATGCAACGGATGTAAATATGGGTGTGGGATGCCAGTGATTGATTCAGCTCATACCGTTGAACTTGGCATCCTTCAAACCTTCTCAATTGCTTCCAGTTGATTTTAAGATTGTAATAATCACCTTTTGGTTACTTTTTGTGCAGTTTTGACCTATATCTGTATTCTAGAATGTTTTTTTCGATGTACTGTTTTCTTATATGTGAAAGGAAACAATGACAGAATTTGTATTCTTTGCACCAAGTCCTGTTTTTTTTGTCCCTGAAATTTTGTGAAGGGTAATTTTACAGTCCTTGAGGAGGTACCACATTTTTCAGTGTTAATTTTGGTACCTCCTAGTACCTCGTTAACACTGAAAAATGTGATACCTCCTCATAGACCTGTAAAATTTCTCTTTTGTGAATGTTGCATATGGAACATCATGGGTTTCTAGTTGAAGAGTACCTTACATTGGCACACAGTGTAATCTGGTCATGCATCATTGCATCTGTTCCCACCTATGGTCACATCAACTATCAATGAATGGTAGGGTACATATATCAGACATGATTTTGTTTCTCTTTATGCCATGTCCCCTGAGAAGCATATCATTATTTCTTCAGAGGCAACTGAAATTATCAAGAACTTGGGTGCTGCCAAAGGCAAGCCTACAATTCCAAATCTCCTTACTAATATAGCTGAATAAGTAGTTCACTATGCAGCAGCATATTTGAGTTTGAGAGGAAATACATTGCAATACCCGATTCATATTGGCAAAGCAAAATGTGTCAGAAGAACACAGGTGATAATTGATACTGGAAGTTTACAGCATCCTCAGCCTCCGGTTGCCAGCTATCCCTCCGCCGCTGAAGCTCGACATATCTAAAAAAACAAAGCGAAAATGCAAGAAATCAGCACATATAAACCATCGAGAAGAGGACACACGCATGAAACATCTGAATCTGTGCGTACCGGAGGAGGAAGGATCGTGAGAGAAGAGGAAGAGCAGGAGGAAGCAGAAGAAGGTGAGCAGCGGGATAAGGTGGATGGACCTCTCCTCCCTGATCTCCCTCGCTGACCGGGCTCCGGCCTTGCCCGCCGTGGACTCCTCGAGCACCGCCATCACCTCCGCCACGTCGCCGCCGCCGCCGCCGCCGCTGCCGCCGTCTTCGCACTGCTGCTGCTTCGGCCCCGGGGAGAGGTTGAGCTGCCTGTGCATTTTGCTCTTGTAGGGGGAGGTGGTGGTCTGAAATCTGAAGTCTGAACTCAACTGAAGCTGCCGCGTTTGGTCGGAAGCAACTCAGGTAAAGGCTGGATGCTGGACAGTTAGGCCGACGAAGAGCAGAAGCCGCTAATAAATCCGTGTGTCGGTGTGTGTTCGGATTGGTTTGAATTACAAGCAAAGCGACGCAAATATCTTGATGTCAAGTCAAGTGGGCGAGATTTGAAGATGCCGAATGAATGCTGGTGGCACTGGCAAATGTGGAGCCGGCAGCCCTGCACTGCACCCATCACGCTCATGCACGGTGACAGACTGATAGTGCGAAACCGACGGCCAGCGGGAGAGGTCCACCTTTTTGTCTCTCAAGATTACAACAAACGGACGCACGTATTGAAGCTATGGGTCGCAAATACTATCGAATTTCATCGCTAACATGGGTTCGATTCTCTCTGTCTGTCTGTGCCGACATTTTTTTGAAGGAACAGATGCAACAGACGTTGCACCCCGCTTTATTGGAAAGCGAAAGGGAACCAGTTTACTGGGGTAACCAGTTTACAAGAAACACACGAACGCCCACATCACTCAAACTGACCAACACAAACATCAGCAAAAGTATGAAAACAGGTAATAAACTCCCACATCAAGCGCACAAAAAACCAAGTTTAACAACCAGAGACCATTCATCATTTTTTCCAACCTTACGAAGATACTGGACAGCACACAACGAAAGCGAACTTCACAGAGAGCTCCCGCCGTCAAGGCCCGAATGCATCACCCTGTGGACTGCGCGCTTCCCTGCACGAACCTTGACAGAAGCCGAATTCGAGCAAGCAGCAAGTCGCGACACTTTGTAACCTCCATCATCTTGCGGGCAGGAGCCAGCTTCACCCACTGATTCATAAAGAAAACCATCCGAAACGGAACATCAAGAACATTAGCAGGCAACATATTGTTGAAAACAAAGTTATTACGTGTAATCCACAAAACCCAACAAGCGGCCGCATACACCCCTAACACGATAATTTTTTTTGAAGCATTAAGAGCACACCCATACACCCCTAGAGCATCATCCCAACTTTCCGGACAGAAGCCCCAATTAAGAGAATCACGAATAAAACACCACAGAAACCTAGCAAGAGGACACAAAAAAAGCAGGTGCTCTACCGTTTCTAGTTGATCGCAAAGTTTGCAGCGGGGGTCTCCATCCCACCCTCGTTTCTTAATTGATCCCCCACTTGGATTCTCCCATTCATAGCCAGCCACAAGAAACATTTGACCTTTAAAGGCGCCGCACACTTCCAAACAAATTAACGTCAGAGATTTTAACACCCCTAAAGGATAGCCATTTATACAGCGAGTTAACCTTGAAGCCATTATTGTCCAGCGCCCATTTCACTTTATCTCTGCCGCCAGGAAAATTAACTCTGGAACATTCTTGTTTAAGATTTTCCCAAAGCTTTTTGCCTGAGTTTTTGTTCTTTTTTTCCCCTACATTCGATTAGCAACAAATAACAACTAGCCACCGCTTCTAATGGGGTTCGCGTAAGCCACGGTCACGTTCAGGCCCATCTCATACGGGCCTCACATTCCACGCACTACCGCTCCGGCCCAGCCCATGTAACGCAGTGTGGTTCCGGACGCGTGGTCCTGCGTCCTGCGGCGGCGCTCCTCCGCGACCAGGCCGCGCTGTAGGTTGCCATGGCCCATGGGTCGGCAGCGTGCGGTCAGCCAACAGGTAAAAGTATTAGATCCAGAATTGCCTGGGCAAAAAAAGAGACGCTTTTATTGGAACAAAAGGAAGAAATATGTGAGTCTCAAAACACGCATCAATCTTTCGTTTTATAAAGCAAGCAATAAATAAAACTTATATACGACGTTCTAGTTATTTCCGAAAAAATTGCTTCCTAAAATATAGTGTCTTTTAGACTTTTAGTCTTGGTACATGAACCAAGAAGTTATGCAAAAGACCATAATTTTCTCATTATTCACCTCAAGTTCGGAATATTTATTGTTCTTTAATTTTTATCTAGGGTTAGCATGGTCATACTTCTCAGGTTGAGTAAGTGTGTTTGAAGTATTAAAAATAGTTATGTTGAGTAACGAGTAATAAAATCCAATAATAGTATATGTAGGTAATTTTTTTTAAAGAAGGCATGTCAGCATGTGGTCTCCCTTTTGTTCGAAAGCCATATGATTTTTTTGCAGAAAAATGTCACACCTGCATTGTTTTGATTGAAAGTCATGTGTTGGAATGCACGAGGTTAGAGTTATTGTGAAAGGACGTAGAAATATAATGTGTTATGTGCAGGTAAACTTTTACGAGCACAAACCTATTATATTTAACAAACTTATTATATTTATGACAAATTTTATAACGGAGAGAGGGGTTGACTTACTATTGCCACTGAAAGATGTCTTCCCTTTCCTTCTCGAGAAAGCGTACGAAAAAAATGAAAAGGAGTTGGCTTTGAAAGCCCGTAACAGTTACAGCCTCGTACCTGTGAATCTGTGATGATGTGCTATGTCGTGTCATGTTTACCTCGTCTCCGTTTCGTCATGATCGACGCTTGGCTTACCGCAGCATGAAGCCACGAAGGATATATGTCATTCGTCCAACAAACTGCAAAGCTTTGGACTTTACCAGCTGCAAGTTCGTTCGGATCCTCCTCACCTAATTTTCACCTACAACCGCAAAGGTGGTTGGAGTTTATGTTAACTGCAGGGCCTGTTGTTCAAACGCTACACACAATCCAGATCCTCTGATTTTGCCTGATCATTTCGTTCCGAATCACATAAAACACCGAGTGGTTGATGATTTAGCAACGTGGTCAGTCATAGACTCATAGTTTCAGCTTCTAGCAGTTAGAAATTTTTAGTAGCTACCTAATTTGATGGTATTTTCAGCTTTTGTATCCTAGTTTATTTCTAGATTCTATAGCTATTGATTTTCACAATTTGAGTCCAGAATCTAAACCATTTATTTCCGCATCAGATTCTAAAATAGCTACAAAATCTATACCGTTTATTTTCACGTCAGATTCTAAAAATAACTATAGCTGTCAGAAGCTGAAACAAACATGACATAGACTCCTAGTTTGGCATATGGACGACGCTAGCTCATTCAGTGTAGGCTTCTATCATCTTTTTTCAGGGCTTTTATCAAAGCTTTCCAATATCACCGTAACCGAAACAATACGTACAGTTTTTCAATGCAAAAATGCTTAATGTCTAGATTTCTTTCTAAGATAAGCCTCAAGTTTTTTTTTCTTTTTTCTTTTGCTGGGAGAAGCTCAAGTTGTTGCAAAGCTGAAGCTGAAACACCTAATTTATCTTGAGGAAACCATTAGGAGTGACAATTTGACATTGCACCTGTTTTGATGGAACAGATTTATGTCTAACTCGCAAAATTTCGAGGAGTAAAACCAAACAGTTCTACAGGCCATCTAATTGCAGAGACACACATACTCCTGGACGCCAAAAATCAAAGGACATTAATTAAGTCCATGCTTCAGCATCAATCAACCAGCTAGACTTTTGGCAAGTATTTCATTTTCATGTTCTTGGTTATTTTACACATAATCTGACGCAGCTGTATATCTCCAGCAGGAGTATTCAGGAGCGATCGGTACTGATGGTCAGGCGCAGCCACTGTGTCTGAGTGTAATAAATGGCAATCACGTCGTCATTGACATGCAAAACCAGCCGTACTCATCGAGATATCAACCATGACAAAGTCATTTTTATTTTTTTAAATTATACTGTTGATTTTGTAATTTATTTTATTATTGAAGGTAATTCGTTCACAACTTATTTTTTTTTGCACAAGACGAATGGTCAAAAGTTATGATAAAAATCAACTACGTCGTTTAAAAATGAATGAAAGTAGCATGTTCGATCATCAAATACTATATTATTCTAAATATAATATGATATTAATAAAAGATAACTTTTATCTTCAGAATACACGTAGACATATTTGATTATTAATTGTTCTATCTGACAATAAGTATTAGATCTTCAAAATACGAGCAATCCTGAAATCTCTTTCAGAGTTTCAGGTGCTCAGCCAGCGTCAGATAGAATAATAATGGACACTCGTGTCGGTTTGTAGGTCAAGCTGTGAAGCTTTAATTTGTAGGTACGTGCAGTGAATGGACAACAAGTAGATCAAGTTGGTTGCTTGATTTGGACCGTTTATTTGGAGTATATATATACGATCGAGTAGCTACTATTACAATATTTTATATTCATATACTGTTTCAGTCTGAGTTGCTGGGCTTAAGAGCTCGAGTTTACTCAACACGAAGTCCTAAATAGATCGAGTAAAATAGTCTGCTTGTTTGATTTCTAGCTATTTTCCTCAAACTTACCCGTACGTGCAGACGTTGACATCATTTTTGAATTGTGCAAAACGTCCAAAATGTTCTAGGTTGAAGAGATAGTAAAGTGACATCGTTTTTGAATTGTCAAACAATATAAGGCAGTTTAAATAAATGAAAATGACACGTAATACGAGCATGGAATAGTTACACGTGTGCAAAGCATCGTAGCTAGTGTATTATATATACAGGGGAGCTTCCAGTCGAGAAGGAAGAAAGATGGCATCAAAATTTGGCAGCGCTAGATATCTAGTGGATATAGCAATGCAATTCCCTCGTTTTTCAAAAGATCTCAAAAGTTTCAAAGATCTCGTTGTCAATACTAAACTCAACGCAACGATATGATCATCCGCGTGTTCAGATTTCCGCAGAGAGCAAAGTATGTGTAATTGAGATGTTCATGAAAAGCGGCCTTACCAATTGACTTCAACCAAGTAAAATTTCTTTATGCTAATTAGTCAAATGAAGAAACTTAACGGATGGCTACAAAACAAGAAGCCATGCATGCCGGTGATTGATTCAAATATCGGATTCAGAAGATACCAAAGTAACGATCAAGATGCGTACATACACCGAGTTGAATGATTTTTTAATATTTTTTTGAAAAATTTTAAATCTAATGTCCGAAATCAAAAAATTATAAAACTAGCCTACCGTCGGCCGAAGCAGGCTGACGTGGTCCTCGTTCGGCCGACCAACGGTCGAACCAAGTCACGTTAGCCTGATTCGGCCAACCAATGTCCGAACTAGGCTGATGTGGCTCTGGTTCGGCCGACCAATGGCCGACGATAGGCTAGATTTGTAATTTTTTAATTTTAGATACCAGATTTGATTTTTTTAAAAAAATATTATTTAAAAAAATCCGAGTTGAATCTTAGATATGCTCACAGTCCTTCAGGAAAGCAATCTATGTTCTAGTATTTCCAGTAATTTAATTCTAAGAGTTATTTTACAGTTCTTGAGGAGGTACCACATTTTTTAGTGTTAATTTTGGTACCTCCTAGTACCTCATGTGTCAGGAGGTACCAAATTTAACAATGAAAAATGTGGTATCTCCTAATACCTCCTCAAGTACTGTAAAATTTCTCTAATTCTAAACCCTATATCGTCCCAGCTACCTTAAATAGAGTGTGATTTCAATTGCAGAAACTAGTAACTTAAATCTAATTTAATAGGTCAGTATCTCAATCCATTTCATATAAAATTATGAAATGAATTAAGATCTCAAGCTGCTAAAGTAGTTTTAATGTGGTTTGGCAGCTTTGGCACCTGTAGAATCTGGAGAGCAATACATCGAACCGAGATGCTGCAGCAGAAGTACAGGTCTCGGCGTTTGACTAACCTTATTGATGAATCGTTGAAAACAAACTAGAGTTGTGTGAATATTCAGAGTGTATGGGTAGCCTTCTCGTCCATGCATACACACCGGGATACAGAACTGCTGCTGTAGTTCACTTGGATGACTCGCAAGTCGCAAGGTTAAGTGGTTAACCAATTCAAGATCCGATCCCTACTAATCATGCTTGCTTGCTTCGATATCCTTTTCCTCATCCAAATGAGACGGCAAACCGTGCTTACAAGACGATGACATGACAGACACGACAAGTCGTGGCAGCCTCTATCTCCGGATGAGCAGGTAAGGTCCAACTTTCATGTCACGTTTATTGGTATTTGTTCCTTTTGTTTTATATGTTTTATATGCTGTATGATACACGACTCTTTAGTCAATTATCATATATATATATATATATATATATATATATATGGGAACGCTATTCTACACTACGTGTGTAGAATAGCTATTCTACACCGATTACTTTCAGTAGTTGATTTTCTCAGTAGAATAGGAATTGAGTACTACTTTTTTTCTCAGTAGTAGATTTCTCGGTAGAATAGCAATTCTACACCCGTGGTGTAGGATAGCATTTGTATATATATATATATATATATATATATATACAACATAGAACATATCGATAGTAATAATAATATACAACAATGGCTACTTGCAACCAACAACTATTGATTTGTATATTATTTGCTAATATTAATAATAAAATAAAAATTATTTTATTTTATTATGGGTAATCAATATTTATATTGTCTATTTTTATATGTAATATTCATTCCGTAGAGTATAATATTACAATTTAGAACTAGATTTGATATTTGATAGCAGTACAATAATTGTGCGCGCAATGTAATATTTATTATATAAAAATTAGTTTTATGACAACATTGTGATGCCATGTACGAAAATCAGTCGTCCTGCTCATCGTCGTAGCCAGCTGCTGGGTTAGACGAGGAGCAGGAGCTGGCATGCATGCAACACGACGTACGCAAGTGTACGTATCTGACTGTCTCGCCGAGGCTACGAAGTAGGTCTCACCGTCACGAAGCTCTCTCTAATGTTTATTCGATCTAAGATACTCTAGAATTTATGGCAAAAATACTTAGAGGTGTGGACGGAGGTCATCCTCTGAAGTCTGGTCAATATATACTGAACACGAGGTTCTGTTGCTGAAGTTTATGTGTACACTAATAAACCACTTTCTTGCACAAAATACAGTACAAATTATCACCTGGAAATAGGTTCCTACTACTGTACAGATCACTGTTCTTTAGCCTGTTCACTTGTGAGCCCTTTAGTTCTGTTGATCGTCTCAGTGTCCACGCGACACTGTGGTTAGCTAGAAGGTCGCTTGGATATTGGTAGGGGGCCTGAATTAAAGCTAGCTTGGCTTTGATACTTTTGAGTTAAAGCCTTTGATTGGTCTCCCTGACCAGTGCAGCATGCAGTCAGTGCGAAGCTGATGAACAGCGACTTAAAGCTGTCACAAACTCGCAATTCCACACATGACGAATTCCTACAGGGACCTATCTGTCCAAAGCATGTCAACAATTAGGTGCGTGCGAGGAACGTAATACGGCAGCTAGCCCGGGTGGTGCGAGTGTCAGCAGCTGGTAGTCGAGTACTGGTTACACACTAGCTCATAGACTTTGAGCGCCTGTGAGACACACTGGAATCACAAGCTCTCGAGACGTGCTTGGGGATGGAAAGGGACGCGCGGGTTGTTGAGCTACATCGAATTGCTGGCTCTCTCAACAACTAACCAAAAGGGACAGAGGTTGCAATCTGCAAATCTGAAACTGCGTCACAGTTCAGTAAGACAGTAGATTCTACCGTGATTTAAATTCTATACTGTTTTATAATTCAGGAGCAGATGCTGTTTAATATAGCATGCTCCTGTTACTCAGCGTTGTCCCGCTTTAAAAAAAGAGAGAGAGCAGAGTATCCGACTACAGTTGTTGATTTTAGTCTGTTCTTGCTAAAAGTGTGGAGGAATATTACAACCGCCACCTTGTGTAAGAGGATGATCATTGAAATGCATAGAATAAATTATTTGATCAGCTAATTGTTTAACAACGACTTTAATAGATGAGTAGGTAGTTTCTTTTCTCCCACTTGTTTGAACGGCCTGTGGTACGTTTTCCGACTCAGCAGACAAGCAGGTGGCCATTTAATGGAAGAACGAACTAGTATAAGTGTATATTTGTTTTAGCTTTTAGTAGACTAAAAGTATCAGGTCGTTCGTCAGATTAACTAGTTGGTGTATGAGAATTTAGAGAAACTAATATTTTCTAGTTTTTAAATTCTAATTTATTTTTAAATTCTGAAGTTCACGATGTAGGTAGCTAGAGAGTTTGTTTTAGCTTTAAATATATGAAGTTCACGACGTAGGTAGCTAGACAGTTTGTTTTAGCTTTAAATTCATTATATTATAATATCACATCTTTCAACCTTAATCTATTTCACTGAATTAAAAGAAAAGTCATGGATTAACTTTATTCAAAAAGTCTGCATTTTTATGAATATTTGATGATTTATCATCTTAAAAAATATTTTTTTGTTTATTTGTCATTGTTGGCGTAATATAGAAATATGCAACATATTTCGGTGTTTACAACCTCGGAAGGTTCAAACAATACCTAAGACTTCTAGAGCGGATAATAGCCTCCAAGGTAGGTTGTATTGATTAACACTGACAGAGTTTGATCCCCTTAACCCCGCAAGGTGAGGGTATGTACAGTAATAACATGTTAATACTAAATTACTCCATACATACAATCGACTATAATATTGAACAATAAATTACATAAAGGTAGTTTAGTAACACTTTATGTGAACAAGCCGATAAGCACGTATTGTCTAAGAAGATGAGGAGCCCATGATTTTATCGTCACCTTCGAGCAGTTTTAGCCTACAGTCCTTTTGGCGAAGGGGCTTCAGCATATCAAGCCGCTTCGAACCTTCTGTCTTTGGAAGGGCCTGTAGCGACTTTATACCGAAGTAGTGATTTAATAATTTGGAGGGGGCTTCATAATCCTTGTAATTATTACCATGTTAGGGCAAATGTATTTTCCTCCAATAGTTATTTTACATATAATTATAGAATTAGATAGCCACGCATATCATCCACATAAATGATAATTAATCAAACAACATAAATTTTTTAACGGTAAATCCCTAAATCTCCTGCATTTTTAGCTAGAGAAATTAGTAATGGTAATAATGCCTTGAAGAGTCAGATAGTATTGGTGCATGCATGATGCAGACCTAATATTACGAAGTGTTGTAACATGTAAGAACATATCCAAGAGAAACTTTAAAGAGCTCTCCTCTCTAAATTTTAGAGATTATAATTAAAAAATTAGCTTCAACAGATACTTCAAGGGTCCATTTGGTTGCTTGAATGAGGTTGGATGGAATCATTTCATCCACTTTGAGTAGTGTTTGGTTCGTGGTCAGGTTGGACAGAACCATCCAACATAAGAGAATATTCTTTCTAGACACTGGATAGATCTATTCAATTTTTTTTGCTGGATGAACTCATCCACCCTATTGCGTGAGAGGAT
This sequence comes from Zizania palustris, assembly GCA_019279435.1. NCBI lineage: Eukaryota > Viridiplantae > Streptophyta > Magnoliopsida > Poales > Poaceae > Zizania > Zizania palustris. Next base: position 38,120,537 of record JAAALK010000283.1, on the reverse strand, counting down.
TTTATCCTATCCATTTTTATCTACCTCCAACCAAACAAAAAATTGAATCATCCTATCCTATATAACTAAACAAATAATTGTATCACCACATTCCACAAAAATTGGATGGAATCATTCCATCCACCCTTGCCCTCGAACTAGACTCCAAAAAATAAGCTACTCCCTAAATCTTCCTTCATCATCCTTACTTGTAGGAAACAACTTTTATTTTTTATCCGTTCTGGTCTCACCTGTCGGTTGTACAAAAGATAAAAATAAAATGAAGGAGGATATATTTAATGAGAAATTTTACTGTCCTTGAGGAGGTACCTACCAGGAGATACCAAAATTAACACTGAAAAATGTGCTACCTCCTGGTACCTCCTCAAGAACGGTAAAATAACTCATATTTAATAGGTAAGATCCACCTATCAATGATATAAAAGTAAAATATAGATAATATGATATTGAGAGTTTGTTGGAAAACAATAATATTTAGAGATTAAATTTGTTAAAAGAACTTCCTACATAAGATTTTGCAGAAAAAAAAGAACAACTCTATTTGAAAATACTCTAAACAGTAACGCTCCGTCCACACTCCACAAACACTGGAGTAGCTGTTAATATCCCTCCAAAAGAAGAAAATGCTATATTGCTATGCAAGTAGATTACATTTCAAGCAAAGTGCTTTGATTTACAGATCTATCTTCTCCTTAACTTCTGTTGAATAGGAGAAACATGCATATGCAAAATCGATCCGCAGTTCTCTTAAAAAACACATTTTTTTAGGCTTCCACCGGAAGCTGGCTTTGCTTAGAGAAGCAAACTCGATTTGCAGAAAAGAAAAAAGGAGCAATTTTGATGTCCGAAAGAGGTGGGGATTGAGGAGAACCCAAGAAGAAAACTGCAACAAGATCGCCAGAAGCCCACGAGTTCATGCCGTCACATTTCGCCCAACTTCCGCCCGAAAAAGAGCACGGATTCAGCCACTTTCCCGCTAAACTAGACTTTTTTACGACTTAGAAAATCGTTGATAGATGCGATGAGTGCCGCTGCTTCAATCATGCGTTAGGATGAAAATGCGTTGGATTTGTAACCAGCGGATTGCAAATACTGTGCCAAAACCTCGAAACCGGAGCACGCCGTGGTTAACAACAGCGGGTAGACCCTGCCACAGCTCACCGCCGATGAACCTGAGCCACGAACGCGACCGCCGGCCAGGGTCACCACACGGCGTCGTTGCTTTCCAGGGACAGGGGTTTGGTAAACGCAATAGTCTCGGAGGTAGAAGAGATGGACGAGCTAGGGCGGTAGGGTCTCCCAAGTCGCAACTGCCGTGTATGTCACTTGTCAAGTTGTCATCGTCACGTCAGAGTGAGAGGAAGACCTACCCGTTTGAGACATCAGCTCGTGCACATATATGCACCTCCCCTGCTCCCGCTCCGTCGTCCTCTCTGCTTCGTCCGACCACTTCTACTGTGATCGGCAGCTTCAGCAAATCAAGAATACACAGACGGAGAGAGGTTGAGAGAGAGAGAGAGAGAGAGAGAGAGAGAGAGAGAGAGAGAGAGAGGACAGGTCGAAAGTTGAATGGGGCGAGGCCGAGCACCGTGCTGCGCCAAGGTCGGACTGAACAGGGGATCGTGGACGCCGCAGGAGGACATGCGCCTCATCGCGTACATCCGGAAGCACGGCCACTCAAACTGGCGAGCTCTCCCCAAGCAAGCAGGTAGCTAATATAGTGCCAAATGCAAAGCGGGGGATGATTAGTCGCGTGCATGGTTAGATTGTGTGGCGACCTGATGGTTTTTGGTTAAATTCCCGTAGGTTTGTTGCGGTGTGGGAAGAGCTGCCGGCTGCGGTGGATCAACTACCTGAGGCCGGACCTGAAGCGGGGCAACTTCACCGCCGAGGAGGAGGAGACCGTCATTAGGCTGCACGGCTTGCTCGGGAACAAGTAATTCATTGGCGCAACTGTTGCATCAATTTTACGAGGGGATTATAAATTATTGGGATTCTCATCGAGCTTGATTTGATCAGGTGGTCCAAGATCGCGTCGTCCTTGCCCGGGAGAACGGACAACGAAATCAAGAATGTGTGGAACACCCACCTCAAGAAGAAAGCGGCGCAGAGGGAGCCGCTGCAGAAGCCGGCCGACGCCACCAAGAAAAGCGCCGAGGCCACCGGCGACGCCGACACGCCTGCCCCATCTTCGTCGTCGGCGTCCTCCTCGACGACGACGGCGGCCAGCAACGGCTCCAGAAGCGGCGACACGGCCGGCGAGCAGTGCGGCACGAGCCAGGAGACCGAGATGATCGACGTGTCCATCCTCGAGCCAGACATCGACATCGACATCTCGAGCATGCTGGTGGACATGACACCCGCGGACGCGGAGCCGTTCCTCGCGGCGCCAATGCCGCCGTCCACGTCCAGGTGCTCGTCGTCCTCCGTGTCGGGGGAGCTGCTGCACCTCCCGGACATCGACATAGAACCGGAAATATGGAGCATCATCGACGGCTACGACGGCGATGCCGCAGCGCCATGTCCGGCCACCGCCGGCGCCGCCCCCGACCGCTCGGAAGCGGAGGGAACAGAGTGGTGGGTTGAGAATTTGGAGAAGGAGCTCGGCCTGTGGGGCCCGACATTTGACTCCTTGGCCCACGAGGACCCACTCGGGCAGGTTTGCCACGCGGGCCCACTCGCCGACACGGAGGGGGACCCAGTCTCCACCTACTTCCAATCCGGGCCCACCGCCTCTGCGCCGCAGGAGATCATCGCAATCGGATCACCCGCCGCTCTGCTATGAGCTCACGGATGGATCCGTCCGTCCGATCTGGAGCAGAAGGCTGAGCTTATTCTACAGGGATCTGATCCGACGAACGAGATTGATCTCTTGCAATTAAAACCAGACTTATGTGATCTTTTTTTAAAAAAAAAATTGATCGCTCAATTCGATCAAGAGGAGTACTAGTATACTACCCACTATATTTGATACGACACATATTGTTTGGTTGGTGTTGCAGTAAATGGCAAAGGTTTAGCTTAACTAGGATGCAAATACAAAAGGTTCAAGCCGTCAAATACAAAGGCCAAGGGCGGTGCAGACTGCAGAGTGGAGACACACAAGTGCAGTGCTACTACAAAGTAATCTTTTTAGTCTTTTTTTTAAGATTTTAACCCGAAATGTAGCTTTGATTGGCATGGAACCGCACTCCATTGAAGGGCCAATGAGAAGTGCTATATCACATATTGTAATATATTGTTTGAGAAATTTTACAGTCCTTCAAGAGGTATAACGAGATACTACATTTTTAGTGTTAATTTTGATACCTAATTAGAAAGTATTAAAATTAACACTAAAAATATGGTAAGTCCTGGTACATCAACGACCGTAAAATAGCTTATATTGTTTTGGTGCAATGGCGCATGTCGTCATAGTGACGCAAGCGATTGGTCATCACATCCAACAACATCTCAGGCTAACTTACCAGTACTACCAACGTGTACTGCATAACTACGCACACAAAAGCGTTTGCTTTTGCTAATGCATGTAGCCTTTTTTTTTGTTCTTCCTCTTTTTTTTTTATGCTTGAGGTTTTGCTCTTTTCTCTCGTTACATTTGATTGCATGTCTTTCCGGATGAAGTAGGTTTTCAATGTGTCGGAGCAATTTAAATTAATTTCTGTGGCCAATGCTCTAGCACGCCGCTAGACAAGATGTCAGGTGATCCAATGGAATTGTGGAAGAAATCAATATCAATATACTAATAGACAGTACTCCCTTCTGTATAAACAAAATAACAAATCTATGAATTACTTACCTGGAAATCCCAACCAAAGTTGTTTTAAGAAAACTTGTTTCTAATCCAGGTGATCCAAAAATCTTGGCATGACTCACTAGTCCTCTCATATTCATGTTCCGACTTTTAATCCATTATGTAAAAAATATTCACACGATTTTGATCAAGAATTAAGCTAGATTGTCATGTTCTAGGCATAACGGATTACCTACCACTCTTCTGTAATACTCACTCCTTCCAAAAATCAAGTCCTATTACTTTTTACATCAAGACCAAGGAAAAAGAAAGATCTCAATAGTTACATTAAATCTCCTGATACATTAAATACATTCACCAAGGAGCAGTACTAATGCTGGATACAATTTATGCCCTAAATTTTCCAAACAAAATCAAAAGGATGCACACGCGCCAAAATTTTCAGTATAAAACAACACAACAATCCCTTTCTAATTAAGCTGGCTTCTTGGGTCATGTGACATCAATTGATTCTAGTACTATAACGATGCTCATTTAATGTTTAAACTACAAATAGGTTTAACATTTTTGAAAAACTTAAAAATATAATACGACTTAGATTTTGGGAATGAAGGAGTACAGGATAATCTCTTTTCTCTCCTCAGGCGTAACGGAAGCTGCTACTGGAGGGAGGTGCCAGTTAGTCTAAAAAATTCCCAAAAAATAACACGGAACGAAAGATCTGACTATTGAATTTCATTTATCAGAAAAATATGATTTTTCGGAATAAATATAAGAATTTTAGTTGTTTCTGCCATTCTGTGGTTGGGAGGCTTTTGATGCCTATCCCCAAACGAGACACCCCGGTGAGAGCGTCAGTCTTGAACTATGCTGAAGGCTCCTCCCACGAGCCTCCTCTCCTCGCTGGAGCCCGGTGGATGGCGCCGGCGACCTCTCCGACGATCTCCGCCGCCGATTTCGGCGGCTCTGATGACCAACCCCGCTTACTTCGAGGTGGGAAGATACTTGGGTGGATATGGTTTCATGAACATCACAAGGTCAGCATTTCTGGATGTAAATTGGTTTCGTGGTTCTTTTCATATTTCTTGAGAACTTCGTGGATACGCACTTGTAGGGATGAGCTTATCTTCAGATTTAGTACAAAAGATGGAAACATCGAGACATCGAGTGCCTTCTCTATTTGTCTATCATGTGGAATTGGTTCAAGCATCGTACTATTCTTGCCTGTTCCTTAGGTTAATTTGATTATGTTCAGTTGAAATCACTCGGTGACGACCAGTACATGATAAAGTTTCAATCTTGAAGTGAGGATTTGTTGAGATATTCACAATTCTTTATGGTCTTGTATTCTTTATGGTCTTGATGCTTACTTAGGCTAGAAATCCTAGGAGATAACCAATTCAGAGAAATGCTTGGGAGATGACTAGTAGTATCGTTTTTAGTTGGTACCTTGTGATGACATTTTACAACTGTAAGGGATCCACTAGAGCTAGAGAAAATGTTGTGCGCAATTGAAACTTGAAAGAGATCTGTTCATATGTTACTGCTTCTGATTCTGATAATTTTCCACAAAACGTTGTACAACATTATCAGATTTTTTTGTGGTCTTGAGCATATTTTATTTTCATATTGCTATCTACTATATTCCTGAAAAATATTACCATCTACTTGTAAAAATAAATAAATGGGCACAGAGTTTTTGAATTGTCACCATTTCTAACTTCTTTCATGTGAAATAGTTATTCATCTTCTCAATTTGGAGGGCTTCCAGATGTTGCTGGTATTCGGGACCTTGGTCTTGGATATTCACCAGAAGAGATCGAGCGATTGAGAGCTCAAGATGTTGGAGAAGGAGAAGTTAATATTAGGTTATTTCCTTCTAGCTGAGATGGTGATTTTATGTGTTCCCTGATAGAAAACATCTACTGATTTTATTCTTCTGTCGTAGTCAATTGCAGACTTTATGAGGGAAGAGTGGTTCAAGGTCCACTGAAGGGCACAGAAACTGTATTTAAGGTATTGCTTGGAAATGTTGATAAATTCAACAGTGCTTTGAAAAGATTATTGTAGTAGGGCCCATAATTCCAACTTTTCCATTTTGTCGGATTATCAAATGGTGCTACATTTATCTGCTATAGATATATGAATATATTGACTATCTTATATGTGCTAAGACATAGGTTTTGAAACAAAGGTATATCCTGGATCCCGTTTTGGTGCTTCTGAAGCTGATTTGATGGCAGTCAATGAGCTAAGAACTCATGTTTTTCTTCAGGTTTGGAAATTCATACAACTGCTAACAGAAATTTGCAAGTCCAAATGATTTTGTTTGTCAAGAGATTTCAGAAAAATATTTTTACTTGGCTTCTACTTACAGAATGATGCTAGTGACATCTCCGACAACATTCAGTTTCTATTAGGAGCCTTTGAGACAGCTACTGGAGAGCAGGTCTACCACATAAGCCTGCCAATTCACAAACTTTCCATACAATGGTGTGAGACTGATGCAGCTTTCATACAGTGGCTTGCCTTCCGCGATGATGGGAGATATAGTGCTGCCGACTATGCAAAATTATCCAGTGAAAGAAAACTGAAGGAGCAATCTGGATCCACATCATTCTGGAACCCTTACGACCGAGCGTACAGATTGGAACTGAGACAATACTTTGTTCTTAGGCTGCTTAATGGAGCTATGACTGGCCTTGTTCACATGCACAGTCATGATAGACTACACCAAAGCCTTGGCCCCTCTTCTGTTGTTCTGAAGTATGCTGCACTTTCCTACCTGAGTTTCCATTTTTTACTGTTTGTGACATTTCGATTCAACTAATCATTGGTTCATGTGGCATTCCTTAAGCACGGCAGCAGACAAAAATGGGCGTTATTTGGTTCCACGTCTCCGTGATTTGGCTTTCTCTGTAGATATTGGGTAAATGTCCATTCACTTCCTGCATTTGCTTCATAACAAAAAAAAAAACAGAGTGAGAACATTGTATATAAACAGATACTTTCGACAACCTTAGGTATTCGTCTGTTGGAGATGGAGCTTTGTCAGATGGGTTGTGGCGTCGAGCAACTGCTGCTGGAGCATCTACTACTCTGGAGAAGCGAGCTTTTGGAATAGCTGATGACATGCAAGTATTCTTCTTTCCCTTTTATAGGGTCTGTTTGGCAGTCCGGATTCCTGGTGGATTCGTGGATGGACCGGGAATTCAGCCTGTCAAACAGACCCTTATTGGCAAACTGTCAGTCTCACATATTCTCATGTACTTGACAAAACAGATATGGAGCGGGGCTGCTTCTTGCATACATGTCATTTATCCCATTTTGCGAAGCAGGCATCATGGATGGCATTTCCCTGCAGGTCATTGATACTATTTTGTCTTAAAATTCATGAACAAAATACTGTTTTCATTGTAGCATTCAGAGAACTAATATAGCATAGGTTTATTGTGCAGAGACTTTTGGAGAACACATTCCGTCTCGACATCTATGCTGCGAGAGAGTATGGTTTTCTTGAACAAAACCGGATTTTCTTAGTTTAGTTCTAGAGAGATAGGAAACACACACCACTCAGAGAAAACTATTCTTGCTTATTTTTCGGCTTCTTGTCAATTGTGGTATTCAGATTCAATAGCATGCTTACCTAGCTCCAGTAATTTGTCTAGGTACCTTCTGGCAGATGATCGGTTGTCGGAAGCTGTAAATTTTCTAGACTTGGGTGATGGTGCTGGCTGGGAATTGCTGCAGGTTTGCCTCTATGAATCAAATATCTAGCTATAACATACTGTTCAAAAACATTCTGCTCCATCTGAAGATGCATGGTAGTATTGCAGAACACAGGATAACTGAACTAACCCTAGAGTGAGTAATCCAACTATTGATTTCTGAGATATACATACATAGGGCATGTTTATTACATCTCCAATTCCGAGATCCGTGCCGTAACCGGAGTTTGTATGTATAATAAAACAGTTTAAAATTTTATTTTCAGTTCAAAATAAAAACTAGATTGCTCAATTAAATACTCTTAATTCATCCATAGCTTCAAATTTCTTGGAGCTAAAAAATTCTGGATCTAGAGCTGAACTCTGATCTCTTTTCCATAGGCAATGCTCAATCCGGATTACCGTAAGCGACCGATTGCTGAGGCCGTACTGAACCATAGGTTCATGACTGGAGCTGTACTATGGAACTAATCAGCGACAAGATTCCATAAGCAATTTTTTGCAGCACCAAAGATGCAAATGCAAGCACCGCATGGAAGAAATGTACGAAATCTCGAAGCATTTCATCGAATCGGATCCTGAAGCAGTGTGCTTAAACTACCGGGAACGATGTAAATATTCGATGGATCGTACGTGTATGCCAAGAGCTGATCATGATGGATTGTTCTTGATTATTTATGAGTAAAAACAAAATATTTGTATGATCCAACGGGAATGTTGATCTAAATGTGTGTATCAATTTTATGCAGACGAGACTAAATAAACTTATAAAATGTATTATTCTAGTTTTTTTTTTGAAACATAGAAGGGGAAACCCCTCTCCTATTTCCGTTAGGTAAACGAAACCATTGTTCAGAACACCAAACTACCACACACACACACGACGCACAAGGCGCGACCACACATTAGAGAAGCCGAAGTACTCAGAATTATTTCAGAATTATTACAGACGAAGCTCTACAAGTGCTAGAGCTACAAAGCGTTTCCTGCTGCAAGCGCTCCATCCAGAACACAAAACACACCAAAAAGGTAGTAGAGTGAAGAGTCACCATCTCACAAAAGCATCCCAGCATCACATTTGAGGGAAAATTTTCTTCAAATCTCCATATGTTTCTTCACGAAAGTGCAACCGTGGTTCATCGAAAACACTTCACTTACCACATGTTCTAGCAGTCATGCTCCTAGCTCCAGTTCTCTTTGTTTTTCCAACCATTTCTGGAGGACAGATCAAGAAGAAATCCAGAAACATATTAGACTAACCAATTCAACAGGGTTGGTAATTGTGTGTTGTCTGAAACAAATATTGTTTCTCAATTTCCATATGCTCCAGAAAATTGTAGCAATCCATACACCCGCTAGTTTTTTGACATCCGATCTCAATTTTTTAAACCACATGTCCCACAGATGCTTCATGTCCATGAAAGGTCCTATACCAAAACAAATCTTTACCAAAACCCAGATGAATCTTGCAACAATATATTCAAAAAACAAGTGTTGTACTGTTTCAGGTTTACTACAAAACAGACATTTGTTATGCCTCTTTTCTGGCCTCTCTTCAATAAATTGCATCTAGTTAAGATTTTATTCTTCTTGGACAACCAAAGAAAATGTTTTACATTTAAAGGTACTTTCAACATCTAGATGTCAACAAACGATTCACAACCAATATTAAGTTTTAGAGCTTTATAAAAAGATTTGACACTGAACGTGCCTTTTTTCAAAAGAGTTCAGGTAGCATTATCTCTGTGATCAGTCAGGACAACATTTTTGACAAAGTTTTTGTAAACTAATCCAATCTAGTAGTTTAGTACCAGTCAAATTCCTCTTAAATTTCACATTCTTTAATTGATTCTCCAAAGCCTTCACCACACTGATGTGCTTAGAAAATGTAATATTATACAAGGGAATTGATCAGCTAAAGTTTTAAGTCCCAGTCACTTTTCTTTCCAGAACAAGGTACTTTTACCATCACCAAATTTTTAACACAAAATTGCATGTATAAAAGTCTAATTCTTACCAAAGCATTCCAAAACTTGGAAATTACATTTTTTTATCCCACTGTGCTAAAGTTAATCTTACCAAATGTCTTCCTTGTTCTCTAATTTCCAAAGCCATTTACTCAACAAAATCACCTTCATCATTTGTAAATCCAAGACACCTAGACCACCACAGTCCTTTGGCATGCAAATCACAGGCCAATTCACTAAGAGCTTGTTTGGGAGCCCACAACCTTGGCCCATCCCTAGAAAATGGGTTAGGATTGTAGGCTCTCAAATAGACTTGATATTTTTTTGCCGTCAGATCCTTCTGCTACAATAATCTTTCTCTAAAAAAATCTAATTTCTATCTCATATTTTTGAACAAAAGATAGAAAGATAAATGTACAAGGAGACACTAGAACATGAATTAAGAAGAGTTAACCTGTCTCTAATGTCCTTACAAAAAAGAACTTAAATGTAAATCAGACTCCGCTGGCTGGCTGGCTGTGTCTTTCACAACACCACTAATTACAAAGAAAGATCACCTATTTGACAGTTTAACTTCAGCTAATCACATCCAAATCAGCCGATTAGCCAGCTTCCTCCTCCTTCCTCCTCCCTTCCTCTCGGTCGACGCCACTCGCTGGTCCGTCCCCGCCCCCCCCCCCCCTCCCCTCCCCTCCCTGATCTACCCGGACCTGCGCTGCACCTCTCCCCGTTCTATCCGGTCCCCTCTCCGGCTCCGATCGGACTCCGGCGCCGACAGCCGTACGGCCTCTCCCCTTCCTTCCTCGCAGCGCCGCCGCGCCGAGCGACTCCGCGATTCGTCTGTGGCGACGCGCGTCAAACTGCACCGACGCGGCGGCAGCGGCACGCCTCGGCGCCAGGAAGCTTCATTCCCCTCCGCGACGCGACGCGCCGCGGAGCTGCGGGCCTCGCGGCGAAGACCCTGGTTGGTCCTCGTCTCTATCGGAGCTTCTCATGTTGGACCCAAGATCGGAAATCTACCCCACCATACAATATCGTTCTATCCACCCTTCCGATCTCGAAGTTATCGAGAATATTCACCTCGCTCTGTTTCCCATAAGGTGTGACTACTGGAAATGAATGATCCCTGTGCTGTTCTTGCTTGCACTGTAGCATCACCTGAGTCACTGAGTGTTTACTTGTAGCAAGTGTTGCGACCTATTGACGTATTTCTGGACCAATTAATCATCTATTTCGTGTATTGTTTTGCTCAGATACGAGAGAGAGTTCTTCTTGAACGTAGTCAACGGCCATGGTATTGTTTCGTGGGGTGCTGTGGACACCAGCAGATCCGATGACTGCAGAGATGAGCTGATAGGATTTGTAACTACGAGGATGATTCCTGCACAAGATAGTGAGGTATAATATGCAAAATGTCCTGATCTTACTGATGAGCTTGGTGGAGCTAATACTTTGAATTTGCAGATTGAGGACTTGTTTAGGTATAATAGCTCACGCAAAGATCTAACACTTGTGTATATCTTAACACTCGGTGTAGTCGATAGGTACAGAAATCTCGGCATAGGTTGTTACCTTCTCACCCATCTTAGTTTTGCAGTTTGTGATTATGTTCTGACTGATCCTTACAAGCATTCACATTTGCAGCATCTTCCCTGGTTCGAGAGGTGATTAAATATGCTGCTAGTGTCTCAAATTGCAGAGGTGTTTATTTGCATGTCATTTCATATAACCAGCCTGCTATCAGCTTTTACAATAAGATGCTGTTTAAGCTAGTCAGAAGGCTTCCACTGTTCTATTATATAAGAGGGCAGCATTACGACTCATACCTGTTTGTGTACTATGTCAATGGGGGGCGTTCACCCTGCTCACCACTGTAAGTATTCCCCTGTTCTTTTTTTTTTTCTGGACAAGCATGCAAGTTTTGCATTCTGATGTTATGTTTCAGTAGGATTCTACGATCCACAGTCCCTCATTCCTCAATATCTTGTTAGGATAAATGAATAATATGCAAACTCGAGACTGAAATTACTACAATCAATTGCATAAACTTTGTACCTGAGCTGATTCTGTCCATGGGCACGTACAGAAATGGACATCTCCACTTTGGAGAGTGTGTTCTTGTTTCACCTCTTCTGAGGAACTGTCTTTGTGAAATCAAATGTAGTCCTTTTTAAGAGAAACAGGAGGAGGTATCAATTGTGCCATACGAACATCCATGTCAGAGGTGTCCTATTAGAGGACATAAAATTGATAAAACCTACTGACCAAAGAAACAGAAGTCTTTTAAAGCCAGATTTGCCCTATGAACATCCATGTCAGAGGTGTCTGTAAATTTTTTCTTACAAGCTGCTAAAGATCTTTCCATTTACAAATATGATTCTATATTTCTATTATGATGATTACAGATTGTCCAGCAGAATAATATATGCCTAGTCTTGGATAATCTCCATCATTCCCATAAGGTTCCAACTGATATAACCTTCAATTGGCTTTCTAAGACATCCCCCCCCCCCCTGATTTCCATCCTTGCACATGTTTCTTTTTTTCCATTCTCTTTGTTACTGTTTATTCTTTGGTTTACACAACTTTTTAAATGGTGCAGAATTTGCAATGCTACTACAGTTTTAAAATTTAGATACCCTTGACTATTCAAGTTCTTACCCAGATGTGCACAGGACCACTGATCTAGGCATGATTACTGACCACAGGCTCATTATTAGTACATCATGCTTTTAGCGTTGTTGTTGTAACTCTTCTAGGATTTGTTTTTCCTTACAGATAAGATTAGATTGGTCGATACCATCTATTTCAGTAATATTAGAGATAAGTTTCTTGGGGGTCTATCTGTGTAACAATGGGACTGTATCCCTTTTCATTAAGCGATGAAAAGCCAAGAGTTAAACTAAGCCTTCGAGTCTCTCTCTACCACCTCAGGGAGAAGCACTGCCAGGTCCTGGCAGCTAGATTAGTGTGAGTGCATGAGACCTTCTTATACCACTATGTGTGTTGCCAATATTCCACCCAAACATCCAGTAGCGCATTATGTAAGATATTCTGTTTGGATCTAGTTCTGATCCAAATATGATTTATTTTATTTCACTGCTGCTCAAATTGGTAGGTGTTGGAGGCTAGATTCAATTCAGAATAAGAATTCTTGTGTTATCTGGCCTGCTCTGTTTAAACCAGAGCCATCACATTCACATGTGTGCATGTGTGGTTGTATGCTGGAAGTAGTAGAATCTGTCTTAAGGGAGGGAGGCAGCATGTAGTGTGCCAGTCTGCAGGGAGGGATTGTAGTGGGAACTGGTGAGACAATATGCTGCTGACATTGGTTGGGCCAGAAGGAAGGATAAGACAAACATTTGAGGGAAAGAATGGTGAAGAGAGGGAAGAAATGAGCTCATCAGATAAAAAGATATGAGGAGGGGTCAAACCATCTAAGGTGCTATTTTACCAATCTTGAATGTTTGAATGGCATTTTGGCAAAGGTGAAAAGTCATTAGTGGGATGAGAACAATTCCTTCCTCATGTGAGTATGTGACCTTCAGATCAATCCGTGGTTATTTGAGGATCATCAACTCTTGGTATCCTTATTTGTCATAGAGCGATTCAAGTAGATGGCAATGTTCAATGTTGGTACTCAGTAGGCTCTAAGAAGCATTGAAGTCACTGTGTGAACATAAGTACTTAAATTGACACAAAACAACATTGAATGACTAATATTCTATAAAAAGTGTTTAGGAGTCTCAATTTGGTGGGTAGTAATATTTTCTTCTTATTGTGGATTGCAACTTTACCGCAAATGTTTAAATTAGTATTCTTTGAAGTGTGTTAAGAAGAATTAAGCTTATGCAAAGTGTTTAGGAGTCTCAATTTGGTGGGTAGTAATATTTTCTTCTTATTGTGGATTACAACTTTACTGCAAATGTTTAAATTAAGAAGCCGTTTGGTTTGGTTGGGTGTATTTTACGTGTTATCTGTTTATAGTGCAAACTGATTACATTAGATTTTGTTGGGTTTGAATGGTCTGGTATTAGATAGCACGTAATCAGATTACAACCCGGTAATCAAACCATTACACTCTAATTAGAATGACATCAGATTGCATTACCAAAATATATTACACTTATCAACCAAACATTGTAATGTAAACAAAATATATTACACTTGCCAACCAAACATATCTAGCAATGTGATATATTGTTGTCACCTAACACTATAATTAATTCTATTAACGTTTGCATTACCTTTGAATAAATCAAACACCACCTAATACTCTTTGATGGGTGTTGAGAAGAATTAAGCTTATACCCAGAGCTTATGATCTGAACTTGCCTAAACATTAAAACCAATCCAGAAGAATTCTAGAAGTAATATGTTTTTACGTTCTTGCTACTGCCAAATTATCCCAGGGTTATAGTAACGTCATCTTGTTGCAAAGATGATGGTTATACATACAGTATCAATAAGTAATAACACATGTCAATCTTGTGCAGGGAGGTCATAACTTCATTTGTTGTTGACTTCAGGGCTTTTCTGAAGATGGTGGTTGCGAAATTCTGGAACAAAGAGGAAAGAAGTACTCCCAAATTGTCCAGATGTACGGAGTCGACTACTCTGTTGGTATCGCAGAATAACAAGAGGATCATCGGTGGTGATGATACGAGATGTCGTGTATAACTTCAGGAGCAGACGTGATGTTGCTCTCTCTTGTTTTTGTGGAAACCTCAGTTTGTTGAAAAATCGTAGCTCGCTACGTTGTTGTATCTGTCTGATACGTTACCAAACCAGGTACATAATTTCTCAATAGTCAGTCACATTCATTTGTAAAGAGAGGAAACCGAAAGGAGAAAAATAAATGCCACCTGCTTCTTGGAAAGTTTGTTAGGCTCATTCAATCGTGCAGTATTGTGTTGAACATTAAACTGAAGCTCCCAGTGGGTTCTTTTTGTGTACCACGCAGAGAGGCAAGTCAGCTCTTAGCTTGCAGTGTTGCAACAAGAGCTGTTGCTTGCATATTGCTCCTATTGCTTAATTTTGAGTAAAAATAAAAGTCGAACTTTCGGCTAAACTTTGGTCAAAATTTTTTAAAAAAATAACTTAAAAAATCAACTATTTATAAGGCTATTCACAATGGGAGTTTTATGAGATGTTTCATGGTTTTAATTATCATATCACATCAGATTTTTTGCTGACATAACTATCAATTAATAAGGAAAGAGAAGGAAGTAGTGGCATCTCTATAACATGGTGCTAACTCGTTTTTAAGACGGATAAAACAAAATGAAACATCTATTGAGAACCAAATTGTTTCATTAGAAAGAGGGTATTTCATGAGAGCTAGTTGCATTTAATTATACCGGTTAGCCTAAAAAATAATGAAATAAAATTCTCCATTGAGAAATGATATTTCATTCAGTCATAAAACTGATGTGCATACCATCATGAATAGCTTAATATATAACTGAGGTAATACGATAATTCAATGCAATGCTGGTGTATGCAGGACAGAAACTGGCAGGAAACATCAAACGCCTACTCGAATCGAATCAGAGGCGTTACGGCGTCTCTGGCGATTACTTCGACAATAAGCCATACCCTCTGACGCCAAATCAAACCAACGATTTCCCCAATCTCCCGTATTGGTTGCTATGGTCCACGGATGCTCCACCGTTCACCCGTCATGAATGAAGTGAAAAGAAGCCAGGCAAGGAAGGATTTACTCAACATGGAAGTCAGAGGATCCTCACACAAAGTTGGTTCGCGGTCCACTTGGTCGATCAAAGTCCAAACCGAAAGCCCACGTCAGGGGGCCAACGTGGGCAGCGGGGAGGAAAGGCCAGGCCAGTCCACGCCCACGGTATCGCGGCCGCGGACGCGGAGAGTGCCCATCAAAACCGCGGGTCGGCTCCTGCGTGTCCGCCCTATACGGTTACTTCCAAAAAACCCAAAAAAGTACTATCCCTGCGGCTGCGAGCCGGAGGCCGGAGGCGGAGAGGTTTGAGATTTGAGAAGGAGAGGAGGCCGGAGCTATGCGCACCAAGCACCTGATACCACACCAGGCCGCGGGGTACACCTACGCGAACGCCTACGGCACCACCGGCGGCGGCGGGGGCGGCGGGGACCGGGGCGGTGGAGGTGGAGACCCGTTCGAGCGGTTCCCCGTGGCGGTGCTTGGGCTGATCGTGTCCAAGCTGCCCTTCAAGTCCGCGGTCGCCACGTCCGCCATCTCCCTCCGGTGGCGCGGAGTGGTGGCGGCCGCGCCGGTGCTGGACCTTAACTTCGCTGCGGCGTTCCCGGCCGCGCCGCGCCGTAGGGCGGCATTCGCGGCCGCCGCAACCGCTGCGCTCGAGCGACCGCAGCATCCGCTCAAGCGTCTCCGGCTCGCCCTCGAGGGCCTCTTCGACCAGGCCTTCGCCCCCTCCGCAGCCGACCACCTCGCCTCCTGGCTCGCCGCCGCCGCTGCGCGTGGGGTGGAACAGTTAGAACTCCACCTTCCGCGCTCCCGCTTCGCCGTTCTCCCCCCTTCTCTCATCACTTGCACTAACCTCACATACCTGACCCTTCGCCTCGACCGCTACGACCACCCTCTACCGTCCCTTTCCTCACTCACCCGGTTGTCCCGGCTCCACCTCGCGTCCATTTCGCTTGCCGCGGACAACTTCTTTGCAGATCTCTTTTCTCACTGCAAGCAGCTCCGCTACCTTATTCTTGAACAATGTCGCATTGGTGCGCTCTGCCTAGCAGGTGCAACGCAGCTTAGCTCCCTCGCCATCACGAACTGTTCCTGGACGCAGCAGTCGTCTGTTGCCTTCTCTGACTTGCCCGCTTTGCGCACTCTCCAATACTCGGGTGGAATGGCGAGCAGACACATAATTGACGATGTCGACTCTTTCGTCGAAGTTGTTCTTGCCATTGAAAAACCGCAACCCAAGCTCCAGGAGCCTAATCTCATAGAGCTTCTTACTTTGGTTGGGAATGTACAGAGCCTCGTGCTTTCACCCTGGTGCATTGAGGTATAGTACATTATATTCTTGATCTACTGAATGAAGTTTTTTTTTCCTTGAGGAATCTAACTGTTGAGTTGTGAATAATTTGAAGCAATTTGCACGTCCTGAGGAGTGCTGCAAGTTGCGGCTAAACAAAGTGAGGCAGTTGACTTGCATTATAGAGAGGAGGGAAGAAGGCGCTTCTTCCATTGCCCCATTGCTTTCAAATTGCCAGAATGTGGAAGAACTTTCTGTGTCTGTGGTGGTGAGATATAATTCTTTCATTGTTCTGATATTTCTGCTGCAAATGTAATGGTGGCAATGCTGATGACGTGTTTGCTCCTTGTTCCAGCCATCGCAATGCAAGCGGAGACGGTGTAGCGACGAAACAACATATCATGGTTTTGTGGGCTGTAAAGAGGTCATGCTCAGGCATCTCAGGACTGTTAGGATGGTTTACATTGATGAGAGCAAGAGTGGATTGGAACTGGTTAAGCTTCTGCTCAGGAACACACCAATGTTGGAGATTATGACTATTGTGCCTTCGATGGATGGCCTTGAGCAGGCCAAGTTCAGGCGCAGGGTATTGAAGTTCAGAAAGGCCTCCCGAGATGCTGATATCCAGTTTTCTGCTAGTGGATGATGAGATGATTGTGTGTTGTCAATTTACGAAGCCTCCTGATGCAGTCATGGAAGAATAAGTGACTTGCCTACCATCACCGAGATTCTCGTGCTCTTATTCTGGCAAATTCTAAGCAATTATACAGTTGATAAGCATTTTCAATCATCACTGACCTCCATTTAGCTTGACAGAATTATAATTCAAATCCTAAGGTGCAGTAGCTTTCCCCATAAGGTATACTTTTTATATTTGGTGGATACTGATACTAAGTTCTATCTTAGTTGGACTAATAAGTTTCCTCCATAGCTAAAAGCAGAGGAAAGCATGTAGTTATATTACATTATGCAGACTTGATGTATCAGTATGACATACCTGAGACCTGAGGTTATCTTATAAGTTATAAGTTCATTTTTTGGTCCATTTAATTAACATAAAAAATGATTCTTTGATGATTTCTAAGAGTCATTCATATTTCAAACTTGCAACTTGCAACTTGCTGTAAACTTGCTTGATCCACGGGCTGCTGCCAATCAGAGCTGTTGTTCTGTTCAAAAGTGCCCCTAATATCACAGTTGTGGTAAAGGGCTTGTACCTGCTAATTTCATACGCTTCAGTATGGAGATCCATGACATTACCAGGAACATGCTTAAGCATGATATAGGCCCATCTAGAATAGGACTATAGGAGATTAGGACACCTAACAAATCATGAGATAATGACATACAAAGTCAGGTACTCAACTTGCTTGTTATCGAAGTGAGGAATCGGGGCTAGCGTATGAGGAATTAGACCTAGCTCAGTTGGTGAGAGTGGGGCTTGAGGTGAGGTGTGGGCAACTGCCAATTGGGCATACGCCCCAACTGTTTGGTACTTGGGTTTCTTGTTTGACTCGAAAAGATGCATTTTTTCTTAATTAGAAGTATGCATACTTGATACTTCCTCCTAGGTAATCTTATTATTTTTAGAAAGTGACACATTTGATTGGTAACCTTAAGGTTAAACTTGTCATCTGTAGCCCTTGTAGCAAGTTGATTCGAAAATCCTACAACTTGTCATCGTTAAACTAATGTCATGCGCTCCTGTTTTGACTTTATGCGAAGGAAAATGGTAGAAACATCCCCTTCTAGATTCTTCTTTAAATGTTTTAAAGCGGCTATTCGCATTAGCCACTCAAAGTTCTTGCATACCTGCCTGAAATTTTTTCTTGCTATTAATTTTGTCATCGGCGTGAAATTCATTTGTCAGAAGAAACAAAACGGCGTCGCACTTGCGGTGGCGCAGGTGAAACCTACCGTCCCCTCTTCTCCCATCTCTGCCAAAGCCCTCCGTCGGGATGTTTGGGAGGTCGCGAGGAACCTTCTTCGCCTTCTCTATGTTGGCTTCAGCGAGCAAGCGGTGGTGGATGACAATTTTATTCACGTGTCTTGGGTACCTATGGGTCTGGGTATCCGTGGATACACGTTTAGTATCGAGTTGGGTTTAAATTTAGTTTTAAACTTACAGGTAATTTGATTAATTATTTTTTTAAAAAAAATTGGCCTGATAATCTCGGGCCCAAATAGCCTAACCCCAAATGCCATCACGCAATCCGCACCCTAATCCTATCATCAACCGATCACTACCACTTGTTGTCCCGCTCGACCGTCGTCTTGGCCGCTCTCGCACACATCTATGCCAACCGTGGTCGGTTGTCGCCTGCCATCGCACCCATGTGGCCATCTCCCACTCACGCACTTTGTCACTATTGAACTCGCGGGTTTTTTATTGAGTTTCGGGTACTCGACGGATTCAAGCATGAGTTTAATTTCAAATCCGTGAGTTTTATCGGTCCGGGCTTGACTAGGTTTTGTGGGTTTGTTTCGTGGATGAGTTTCTCTCGAACTAGGGGTTTTAGACCCGTTGCAATCTCTAGCCACAAGATATGATGGGTAGGCGGGTTGGTGTTGTGGCGATGGCGTGATGTTGGTGAAATAGTGTTGCGAAGGTTGGCATCGCGGGCGACGTAGAGGAGCATGGAGCAATGGTAGACGCTGCGGGTGACGTGTGTGGCGGCCTCACGTCGGGGGTCTCACGAGGCAGACGGCCACACATGGAGGCGTGTGATGTCGATAGCGGGCAATGACCAATGGCGGCTAGGGCGGTCGCGATGTGAAGTCTTCTGTTAAACGGCGTACCGCTGAGCGGCAGCCATAAGGTGGTGCACGGTGATAGGGGTTAGAGCATGGCAGCATAGAGACCAGAAGGCGGAGTGCAACGACGCGATGTCTAGGAGTGATTTTAGAATGCCGAAGGTGGCATGTGCCGCCCTTTGAAGGTGGTGTGGGGATTAGATCTGTGTTGCAATGACGACTACAGAATCCAAGGTTGCTCGAAGTTAGTGGCGACTAGTTTCTCTCCGATGTGGTTTTCTTTGGTAGTGTCTTGACGGTTATTGGTTGTATTTTCTTGTTTTCCTCTCTTTTCTTTCTTTGGAGCTTCTTCCCTTCTTTGGTCATTTTTCTTCTTGGTTGTGGGTATATTCTCGGTTTGGTGGCAGTCGTCTTCAGAACGTATAGTCTTAGTTTGCTGATGTTGCTGTATGTTGGAGTGGTGTCAGTGAAGCGCTAGGCTAGTACGTGGACAACAAGTGTTACTTGCTCAGATTTTTTTTCTTCTAATTACTGTTTCCTGGGATAACATTCTTGTATTTTTTTTCTACAATATCAATATATATCTTTGTCTTGTGTGTGGATTGTTTTAAAAAAACACAGCAAATCGGCATGCGTAGGCTGGAAAAACTGATAAGCTGGTTTGGGAAGCCCAAATTCCTGGGCCATCCTCTTGTATGGGCGAGAATTTGATGTTCACGAATCAGCCCTCAACGTCTCATTATCTCATATTTTTCCCATCCGTTTCTCGAGATTTTATTCTCTCGACGCATGCACGTTCATTGGCAAAACCCGGTTCATTTTGTTGTTCATTAGCTCGAGTGCTGTTTTTCTTGGTTAACCTTTTCTTTCTGTTGCCAATGATTCTCACACCATCAGACCTGCATGCTCACACCATCGATCTCCTGCAGAAACACGGATGCGATCGGTTGCTCTTTCTTCTCTGCAGAAAACTGCAACCGTTCGCCTCCCTGCAGTGGTTGGCGTGCTCGGAGAAGGGAAGTGAGCATCTAGGCTTACGACTTTCTGCAACAACAGAAGCTGCTTATCCTGAATTGGCAGCACCCACTCCAGCGTCACGCTGCGTCGAAATTTAAAAAAAAAACGAAGGAAAAATCGAGAGGAAATCAGAGCTTTTATTATTGCAATAATCCATCCACGAACCGCGTCATCGTTTCGTTTGATCCCTACCAGTCTACCACCATCCACTACCAGTCCCATCTATCCCTCCCGTCCTCAACTGCATTTTCCTTCCACATTAAAATCGCCCTTTCCATTAGCCATTTAAGGGCCTCGCACGGTACGTTCACGTCATTTAGTACTCGACGAATCTGCTCCGGTGTCAGATCGAGCGAAAAAAAAAACTTTCGGCGTTGCACATAGACAGGCTACTGGCGATAGCTTATGACTTTTACTTTATCCACTATGAATTTGAAAGTCGAAATTTTATATGTATATATGTGGGGTTCATTCGGAGTACATGTGAGATTTTATCATGAAATGTGCCATGTTAAGTGGGTTTTTGCCGAACGACAAGTCATCTCAGTTAGGAGTGCAACAGTACAAGATTGTCCGTCGTACTCTCATTATTACATGGAAACTAGTCTACGGTCCCGGCAGTAAACTCTCGATACTTACGAAGTTACCACGTCTTTGGAGTCAAATCCGACAGCAAATTTTGGACAAGCCCTCTTCACTGCCTCACCACCAACTTGCCCAGCACCCATTACTGCTATGGGCTAGCTAGCTAGGCGAGTCAAAAACTTGGAGCGCCATGAAGGCATCAACCATCTAACCAACCAGCTCCACCCGTCGTTGAGCGGATCGATCGATCGATCGATTCATCTTGCTCTACCACCACCACCACTACCACCACCATTCCACCAACGCGGCGACGCGGCCGGCTGCTCGCTGCCACGGCTAAAACGCAGGCAAAGTTACGAGCGAGCTGGAGGCGGAGCCTCCCATCCAACGAGTGAAGTGGAGGATACAGTACGTACTGGTCTTTAAAGCCTCGCGCGGCCGGCCACCTCCACTCACGCAGCAGGCGCAGAGCGACTTGGCTCGTCGCAGAAAATGAGCTCGTCGGATCATCAGCAGAGCGTCGGCGGCGAGAAGAAGGTGGATGGGGAGAAGGAGGCGACGGAGAAGGTGCCGTTCCTCAAGCTGTTCTCGTTCGCCGACCGATGGGATTACGTGCTGATGGCGGTGGGTTCGCTGGGCGCGTGTGCGCACGGCGCTTCCGTGCCCGTCTTCTTCATCTTCTTCGGCAAGCTCATCAACATCATCGGCCTCGCCTACCTCTTCCCCACCACCGTCTCCGGCCGCGTCGCCAAGGTGCATCACTCGCTACGACTACCGTTTACCATACGCATCTCGAATTTTTGATCCACACATTCCACTGCGCTGCTTCACAACATCGACATGCTTGCTTACTTTGCATCGCCGTGCATGAATGCAGTACTCACTGGACTTCGTGTACCTCGGCATCGTCATACTCTTCTCGTCGTGGACCGGTACGTCGTCGTCATCTCGTCCTGATCGATGAGTACATTTCGAGATCACGCAAAAGCAATGCGGGGTGGTTGATCGGCGTGGCTCGCGTCTTGTGCGTGCGTGCAGAGGTGGCGTGCTGGATGCACACTGGCGAGCGTCAGGCGGCGAAGATGCGGCAGGCGTACCTCCGGTCGATGCTGGACCAGGACATCTCCGTCTTCGACACCGAGGCCTCCACCGGCGAGGTCATCAACGCCATCACCAGCGACATCGTCGTCGTCCAGGACGCCATCTCCGAGAAGGTACGCATGCACATAGCAATAATATATATACAATGCAAACTCCTCTCCCCCATCAAATATCGCGCGCGCGCGCACGCAAGGCGCGTGTAATAACAAGCATGCATGCAACCTGCGCGCGCGCGCGTTGCCTTTTTTTCTCGCCGTTGCGCGCTGCACGCCGCCATGACCACAGCCGGCCGCTCACGGCCCGGGAAGCCAAAGGGGGGAAACTCATCGAAACGAATCGCGGACAGAGGGATTACCGCCGGCCGGAAGTAGGAGAGAGCGGCCGGTGAGCTGATGAGGGTGGCACTTATTAGGGTTGGTGAGAGGCATTGAAGGCGTCGTAGGTGCATGCACCGTGCACGACAGCACGAGAGGTCAGTATTCGCCTCTCTGCTCATCCACTCAACTTTCGAGTAACTGCGTACGGTAGTGTACCAGTACTAGTCTGCTAGTATTACTCGTGGATTGAATCGATATCACTTCCTCTGAACTCTGAATTCAGTTCTAGCGGTATGAAGTGACGAATTGACCATGAATGAATGATTATAAAGATGAAATCTATTTATCATGATATTTGATGTTAGTTGAGTAACTGTATGTTGCAATAGAAAGAAAATCATAACGTTAAAAGAATGTTACCTAAATGATACAATAACATAAAACACGATAAAAACATTTACAATAATTTGATTTTAAAAGTAATATAATTTTTACTAACAACGGAGGTTTATATGTCAACAAGAAACTAGTGCTGGTGACAGATTCACTGCCACTAGCTTTTTTAAGTAGTATAGATATTAAAATTAAATAACGTTATTGTCTAAATTTATTGTACTGTAAAATACCAAATGTTTGTAATATTATGAAATAGAGAGATTATTTTAGATAATTATTCAAGTACGCATCTTAGTGAAATTAAATAGCCCAAGTCATTTTATTGTTTTATACTTATATACGCCTCTACTTTCAAAATATGAACTGTTTATTTAGCATATATAACATTTATTTGATAAGTGCTAATACGGAAGAAGTTGGATCAATATCTAAAAGTTTATAAACGAATTTTATTTTTAAAAAATATTAAAACAAATTATATAACAAATCAGAGAAAATACGAAGACAATAGTTAATCTAAAAGTTTTATAAGAAATTTTTATAAAGAAAACGAGAATTATGTAGGAGCATAGTAGATTATCATCAATTATCAATAGTTCCGAACGGGTCAGGTATACATATATATGTCTGCTCTTAGTTATCCTGTATTATCTGTATAATTTTATTTCAACTATTTATAATTATAGTTTTTTTATGTTTACATTTCCCGGAGCACTTTATTGTGCTAAATAACGAAATAAACGATCGGTGATAATCTCACATGAGTGGCATAAAGCACGCAATAAATGAATGGCTGGAGCCACCGTCTGATTAGAGAGAGCACACTGCACACTAGTGTATATGGCCAACACACACTACGGTTCCCAAATTTCAAGTGGATTTTAAGGGGACCTGATGCCCTGTTGGATGAGTTGGCTATCACAGAATTCTTGAGACGACTCCAGCGGATGCATGCAGCAGCTAATTCGTGTTGAGGATTTGAGAATTTGGAACTTTTTAGCAGAGATCGTACGGCGTACTGTTGCTGCCAACCATTAGATCTTAGTGCCTGGGTATAAAGACTGAGCTAGTGACTGTACACTTAAACGGATTCCTTGATCTGCAATTTAGGATCCACACACACGTATATATATCCTTGTTCCAGTTACACTGTACAGTACAGGTAATTAGATGCAACCTGTAACCCTCCACGTCAGCTAGTTTCTTAGACATTTATAACGTGCCACGTATGCAAAAAATGATGTGACAGAAATTAACGAAGACAAAAGAAAACAGGAAGAAACGTGTCGACGCGGTGTCCAAATAATATGAAACGAGCAAAATGGCGTTGGGCACTTAAATTAGGGGGTGTTTGGTTTCCCTATCTAAAATTTAGTTATGTCACATTGAATGTTTAGATATTATTTTGGACTATTAAATGTAGACTATATAAAAAACTCATTCATAATTGGTGGATCATTTGTGTGACGAATCTAATAAGCCTAATTACGTCATGATTTGACAATGTGATGCTATAGTGAACATTTGTTAATCATAGATTAATTAGGCTTAAAAAATTTGTCCCATGAATAATCCTCTAATTCTGCAATTATTTTTATAATCAGTTTAAGTTTAATCCTTTAAATTGATGTTCAAATATCTTATGTTACTTGGAATAAATTTTAATGAAGGAACCAACACCAACTTAGTTTCTTCCTGTCCTGGTTTTTGGGGTGATGCTCTGTGCTCGAGCGTGCAGCCGGATCCTCCCTATCAGCTTCCTGCCACATGCAGGATCCCTTGCGCTAGCTTTTGTCCTGGTTTTACTATACAACAAATTTACCGCAGATTATTCTGGTGCATGCATGTATATAATTAATTTTTTACTCTATAGAAACTGACGTATACAGTATGCCTTGGAGGTGATAGTGTTGGATATTCATTATTCATTTCTAGCTTTGGACACTATCCATATACACCTGGGCTAGGAATGCCCAAAGTATGAGCAATAGGTGAACATGCTGTGGAACCTGGAACTTGACTCTTCTTGACATTGGAGAGTCCAAAGTTAGAGCGCAGTCAGAATCCCGACCGTTCCGTTAAGATCGGACGTTGCGAATAGCCGAAGCCTATCTCAGATCATCGTGAAACCCTCCGACCTCTACGAGGTGGGTCTCGATCACTGGCACCAGATAGAGGTTAGTTACTGCCACAGTAGAAATTTTATGAAGCGTTTCTTCCGGATTTTTTTTAAAAAAATTCAAAACTAGTACTCTATTTTAAAATATTAGAAAGTAGACTATCATCAACACTTAATTGGTAGGTGGCCATGTCAGCCTCCCAGTTGAAGTGCCGAAATATTACCAAATTCGCTGATTTGAACGGCCCAGCTTTCTTCCTACTCTTCGTTATACATTCCGTACATGACTTGAGGCCCAACGCATGAGATCAGAATTGGGCCCATCTTCTGGAGCCTCGCTGAGTTCCAACTTCCAAAATCCCAAATCGCAGATCGGCGGCGCCGGCGCCGGCACCGAGATTCACCTCCGTGCAAGGGAATAACCGATCCAGCGCGCTGTCGCTAGTGTATTTTTGCTGACGAACTGCGTCGTTGCGCTGCAGGTGGGCAACTTCATGCACTACATTAGCCGGTTCCTGGCCGGCTTCGCCATCGGCTTCTCGCAGGTGTGGCAGATCAGTCTCGTCACCCTCGCCATTGTGCCGCTCATCGCCATCGCCGGCGGCATCTATGCCTACGTCACCATCGGCCTCTTGGCGCGCGTCCGCAAGTCCTACGTCAAGGCCGGCGAGATCGCCGAGGAGGTCGGTAGGCCTCTGTCCTATAATTCTCCGATCACGAGTGGTGCCGTCTGTCATGACTCATGAGGATGTTCTGACGCCGCTGGTAGGTTCGTTCGTGCGCAGGTGATCGGCAACGTGCGGACGGTGCAGGCGTTCGTCGGCGAGGAGAAGGCGGTGAGGATGTACCGGGAGGCGCTGCTGCGGACGTACAAGTACGGCAAGAGGGGCGGCCTCGCCAAGGGACTCGGCCTCGGCTCCATGCACTCGGTGCTCTTCCTCTCGTGGGCGCTGCTCATCTGGTTCACCGGCCTCGTCGTCCACAAGCGCATCTCCAACGGCGGCGAGTCCTTCACCACCATGCTCAACGTCGTCATCGCCGGCCTGTGAGTCTCCTGTGTTCACCATTTCCCCGAACATGTCGACCGTGCAACGTGCGTAATAGGCGTATGTATGAAATGTGTTGTGCAGTTCGCTTGGCCAGGCGGCGCCGAACATATCGACGTTCCTCCGGGCGAGGACGGCGGCGTACCCAATATTCCAGATGATCGAGAGGAGCACCGTGAACAAGTCGAGCTCGAAGGCCGGTCGCACGTTGCCGTCGGTTGACGGCCACATCCATTTCCGTGACGTGCGGTTCGCGTACCCGTCCCGCCCGGACGTCGTCATCCTCGACAGGTTCAGGCTGGACTTCCCGGCCGGCAAGATCGTCGCGCTCGTTGGCGGGAGCGGCTCTGGCAAGAGCACCGTTGTCTCGCTCATCGAGCGGTTCTACGAGCCTCTCTCGGGCGCGATACTGCTCGACGGTCACGACATCAAGGACCTCGACGTCAAGTGGCTGCGCCGGCAGATTGGCCTGGTCAACCAGGAGCCGGCGCTCTTCGCGACGAGCATTCGGGAGAACATACTCTATGGTAAGGAGGACGCCACCATGGATGACATCAACCACGCGGCGAAGCTGTCGGAGGCGATCACCTTCATCAACCACCTCCCCGACCGGTACGAGACGCAGGTCGGCGAGCGCGGTATACAGCTCTCCGGCGGGCAGAAGCAGCGCATCGCGATATCGAGGGCGATACTGAAGAACCCGTCGATACTGCTCCTCGACGAGGCGACGAGCGCGCTGGACGCCGAGTCCGAGAAGAGCGTGCAGGAGGCGCTGGACCGCGTCATGGTCGGCCGCACTACCGTGGTGATCGCTCACCGGCTCTCGACCATCAGGAATGCCGACACCATCGCCGTCGTGGACGGAGGCAGGATCGTCGAGACCGGCACGCACGAGCAGCTCATGGCCAACCCTCGCAGCGCCTACTCCTCTCTGATCCACCTGCAGGAGGCGGCCCAGCATCATCAGAAGAAGCCCTCTTTCTCAGACAGCGCCAGCATCAGCAGGCCACTAAGGTATGTGTCCATTTTTCGTGTCATGTTCCAAGTGGTCACCAGGCCACTAAGCTAATGATCATGGCCATGGGTTGTTTGTTGTTAGTTTCAAGTATTCGAGGGAGCTGTCAGGGAGGACGAGCATGGGCGGGAGCTTCCGCTCGGAGAAGGACTCCATCAGCCGGTACGGCGCCACCGATGTGCACGACGAAGGGCACAAGAGGAAGCCGGTGTCGATGAAGAAGCTCTACTCCATGATACGGCCGGACTGGTTCTTCGGCGTGTCCGGCACCGTCAGCGCCCTCGTCGCCGGCTCCCAGATGCCGCTGTTCGCGCTCGGCGTCACGCAGGCGCTCGTGTCCTACTACATGGGGTGGGAGACCACGAAGCGGGAGGTGCGCAAGATCGCCGTGCTCTTCTGCTGCGGCGCGGTTCTCACCGTGGTGTTCCACGCGATCGAGCACCTCAGCTTCGGCATAATGGGTGAGCGGCTCACGCTGCGCGTCCGGGAGAGGATGTTCGCGGCCATCCTCCGCAACGAAATCGGGTGGTTCGACGACACTAGCCACACCAGCGCGATGCTGTCGTCGCGGCTCGAGACGGACGCCACGCTCGTGCGCACCATCGTCGTCGACCGCTCCACCATTCTTCTGCAGAACATCGGCATGATCGTGACGTCGCTCATCATCGCCTTCATCCTCAACTGGCGGATCACGCTGGTCGTCCTCGCCACCTATCCCCTCATGGTCAGCGGCCACATCAGCGAGGTAAGCGAAGAATCGATCAATTTTCTCGTTGCCGACTTGTGTTTTTCTGTGAACTTGTGATGCATTTTCTTGCCAAATTACAGTATTTTATCTTGTGTTGTGATCCGACAGAAAATGTTCATGAAAGGCTACGGTGGTGACCTTGGCAAGTCGTATCTGAAGGCTAACATGCTGGCGGCGGAGGCAGTGAGCAACATCCGCACGGTGGCCGCCTTCTGCGCCGAGGAGAAGGTGATAAAGCTCTACGCCGACGAGCTTAAGGAACCGGCGAAGAGGTCGTTCCGGCGAGGCCAGGGCGCCGGCCTTTTCTATGGAGTCTCCCAGTTCTTTCTCTTCTCTTCCTACGCATTGGCTTTATGGTCAGTGCTACCCCCAAGTTTGGAACTCAGTAAACTCAGTCAAAATTTGTAGCCGGTTGTAAAATTTGTAAGTTTTATCGGGATTCAGGTATGGTTCGGAGCTGATGAGCAAGGAGCTGGCCAGCTTCAAGTCCGTGATGAAGTCCTTCATGGTGCTTATAGTGACGGCACTGGCCATGGGGGAGACGCTGGCGATGGCACCAGACATCATCAAGGGGAACCAGATGGCGTCCTCGGTGTTCGAGATCCTGGACAGGAAGACCGATGTTAAGATCGACGCCGGCGACGACATCAAGAAAGTCGAGGGTGTGATCGAGCTGCGGGGCGTCGAGTTCCGATACCCGTCGAGGTCTGAGGTGGTCGTGTTCAAGGGTCTCGACCTCCTGATGAAGGCCGGCAAGAGCATGGCCCTCGTCGGCATGAGCGGCTCCGGCAAGAGCACCGTCCTGTCGCTCGTCCTCCGCTTCTACGACCCCATCACCGGGAAAGTTTTGATCGACGGTATCACAGTTTTGAACTTTTGATCTCCCGATCAGCTCTTCATCCTGACGAATTAATCTGAACTCATGTGGTGTTGATGCGTTTTTGCAGGGAAGGACATCAGGAAGGTGAAGCTGAAGTCGCTGAGGAAGCACATCGGGCTCGTGCAGCAAGAGCCGGCGCTGTTCGCGACGACAATCTACGAGAACATCCTGTACGGCAAAGACTGCGCGACGGAGGCGGAGGTGGTCGACGCGGCGAAGCTGGCGAACGCGCACTCCTTCATCAGCGCGCTGCCAGAGGGGTACCAGACTAAGGTCGGGGAGCGCGGCGTGCAGCTGTCGGGCGGACAGAAGCAGCGCATCGCCATCGCACGCGCCATCGTCAAGGATCCGGCCATCCTGCTCCTGGACGAGGCGACGAGCGCGCTCGACGTGGAGTCGGAGCGCGTCGTGCAGCAGGCGCTGGACAGGGTGATGAGGAACCGGACCACCGTGATGGTGGCGCACCGGCTGTCCACCATCAAGAACGCCGACGTCATCTCGGTGCTGCAGGACGGCAAGATCATCGAGCAGGGGGGTCACCAGCAGCTCAGCGAGAACAAGAACGGCGCCTACCACAAGCTCGTCAGCTTGCAGCAGCAGCAGCAGCAGCTGCTGCAGAGTTTTTAAGTACATGAAACGAAATTATGGCAACGCTGCCATTCATTTGTTCTTGAAAAACAAGAGGAAGTGCGGGCAACTACAGGAGAAAGTGTTCGATTTGTTTCTCTTTTTTTAGTTGACATACGCCATTATATATGCAGATTCATGGTAAATGTTGTGGTATACTCTTTGAATCCTACGCTTCTATTATCATGTTGTTCATAAATGATTTAAATTGTAATCGGAGCGGTTTTGAATCGAAAAACTGCAAGCCCGGTAATTTATAGCCTCGTACCCAGATTTGAGTCAATCTGGGCTGCGCCCAAAGCTTTTTTACCAGCGGTAATCCAGAATCGTTAAAATGTGAGATGGATCCGGGCCATGTAGAAGTTGGGCTGTGCTAATACTCAATAACTCGGGAGCTGACACATCCAAAATATTCCTACAACTAGAAAAAGGGAAGGTGAAAGTCGGCCGGTTCTCGCTAAAGATGGCTATGGGTCTATACTTTGACTATCTAAAATCCATACCCGTTAGAAAAAAATATTTTTGTTGGATAACCCATATATACATGCAGGTACCATTTCTCCCCCAAACTCATACCCATGTGGGTAAAATATACTCATCGGTACTCATACCCATCAATAAACACCACACACAAAATATGCTAACAAATAATAATTGTATATCTATCCCCACAAAAATAATGTTTCACCTAAATAGATCAATCAATCATTCAATCATAAGATCAAAATTACATATATAAATAAACTCTCAAACATAATACATTAATGATTTAATCTACAACAATAGCAACAATGATTTAAACTCCCAAAAATATAACTTATTGGGTGATGGGTACCCATCGGGTAACGGGTATGGATATTAGGAAATCATGCCCATACTCGCGTACCCGTTGGATACTATTTTTTCTCATTAATAGACCCACATGTGAGTAATTTTACCTGTATATGTACCGTAATAGGATAAAAACCCATCGGGTTTCGGATTTCGGGTACCCATTGCCATATTTAGTTGTTGCTAGTGATCTCTAGTCAGCTAAGGCTGAACCAAAGTGCAAGTTTTTGTGTGGATTTAATTCAAAACAAGATTCTCTGATAATCTCTTAAGGCGGGGCTGATCTTGTGATGCTTTCACCGTTCAGTTTAGACTCTTGTGATGCAACACTTCTAAATTCTGGGCATTTTTTCTCCAGCAACATTTGATTCGGTCTCTCATTGGTGGCGCCAAGCCTCCCTGTTGGTTGTACGCAGTAAAAGAAAGGAATTCAACGAAATTGATATCTGCATGTGGTGACACATTTGGAAGGAATGGAACCGACGTATCTTCATTGCTGCGATTGAATCTTTTTATTCAGTTGCTCAACTAATGATCTTCAATGTGGAGGCATTCCGGGGAGGAGTGCCCACATACCTCGCTCCCTAGTTGTTAGTAGTGTGATTCACTCTTTTTTTTTTCTTCGCCAAGGTACGAAACCACTTTCTTAGAATTTAATCCTTGTAACTTTATAATTGTTTGAGACAGTTCAATCATTTTCTCCTTAATAGTTGTGGGTTGTGGGCTGTGAAAAAGCTGCTGTGGGAAGTCAACTGTGGAAAGCTGAAAGTCGTTTGGTTGAAACGACTATGGAGAAGCTGCTTTGAGCTGTAAGCTGTGTAAAAAGTATGTAATGTCTGTTTGTACTTCAAATGTTGATTATATATAAAATGGTTATAAAATATTATGACAATAAATAAATCACATATAAATAGGAATTTTAGAAAAGGAAATTAATTTCATTAGTTTTGCAGACACGTTGGATCACATATAAAATACATGGATCAATTGGGCTAATAATCTACCATAAATTCATCACGTTGGAGCTTGAGTCTTTGAGACCATAAAAATTGGTGATCATCCGTGTCAGAGCCACATTTCACCTAACTGTGGGTATCCCTTGATTAAACAAAGCTTCTGATTTCTGATTTCCTCAATCCTAATCGTTTGCATGAACAAAATAACCAAGATCATTAAGTTGCCAAATTTTAACAGAAAAAAGGGACGCACAATCCTCTTACCATGCTTTGGGGAGCTTGTCAAAGAAACCGCCGCCATCACCTATGGCCGCAGCCGTGAGCATCGTCGGGCGGCATAACATGATCAACTCAGCAGGGGGCGCGGGTAGGCGCCTGTAGCGGCGGGTCGGCGCCTGCAACTGCAGCGGCGGGTTGGCGGCGTCGGAGGCAGCGGGAGGCGGCCGCGGGTCGGCCGCGGCAGCAGCGGCAGCAGGAGGCGGCCGCGGGTCGGCCGCGGCGGCGGCGGGTCGGCGACGGCGGCAGCGGGAGGCGGCCACGGGTTGGAGGTGGATGCATGTAGCGCCCCGATTTAACAAATCGAGACATTATTGAATTTCCTTAGAAAAACAATAATACAAGAGGTTCATCATGCGACAACGTACATACGACAATATCCATGGTACGCGGACCATATTTATTACATCAAGATTTTAGTAAAAACAGTAATAAAATAATTAACAGCGGCATGACGAACGTCTTCTTCAGGATCTTTCTTCTCGACTGGGTCGCTACTCCAGACCGTCTTCAAAGTAAGCATCCTCTGTGGGGTCCAACGGGTATGAGTACAAAAAGTACTCAACAAGCCACCGCAAATGCAAATAATAATGCAGGATAATAAACAAGGAAGGATAACGGCTAACATTGCAGAATAAAGCAGTGCAGTTATGGCATTTAGTGTGATCATATTTTAATCATGCGGAAAGTAAATATGGACATCAACAACATCAACTAACTCGAGGAGTACGTTTTACCTCCTCGCACAACGGTCCTTACATGTCAATCCATCATGCACATTCATATTCAAAATAGACTAACTGGGGGATGTCACGCAACCCGCCCTTGACCGTGGGCTCGGCTTTTCGAAAAGATTTAAGACTCTGATCAGAGATGTACTACTGTACCCACAAGGCACGCACTCATCCCAACGAGATGACCCATTTCACGGGAACTCGTGCCAAAACCTCAATATAAGATGTTCCAAGCGATAACCACCCGCTCTAGGTTTCGCCGGCGCGCCGGGCCGCATCCCGGCTAACGTCGCACCCCCTTTTGCGCCACATTGGTACAAGTCACCCGCATGTGCAACTTGACCCATCTCCAAATGGTGGCCTCGGTTTGGAACAACCCATACCTTAGTTAGGACTTACCCACTAGACTTGTGGTTAGTACGTAAGTGTATTGCAACGGATCCCTCAGACCGGTCCTTATAGTGCCCCGGGTGCTACCGACCAATGCCCTAGCTTGCACCCGGAACCCACCATCATGCATACACTCACAACCATGACTCATCACCAACAGAATTTCCAAGGATAAGAAATACGGGGATCATATAATGGAACCATTTTGCTACGACTCATTTTTATCCTATAGCGGCCGTGTCAATACTTTGGACACTAGCTAATATCATTGATCATATGGTGACAAGGAGGTTAGGCGAGATAGCATGGCTTGGGTTGCACATCAAGATCGGGGATCCTAAATAAATATAATGTAAGGGTTCATTTGACTAATGCATATATAACCTATGTATTTTAGCGATAGTCAATTCAAACACGGGTTCAATATGTTCAAAAGAATGGTTTGGTGACTTGCCTTGGTCAGCGAATGGGGAAGGAGGAACTTCCGGGAAGTACTCCGGCTCCTCGGCGACGTCGTAGTCTTTTTAATATAAAGTAAAATAAAAAGAACACATTCGATCAAACAATATAACATTACATTATGAACACATAAGCTAAAGTTAGTTGGGTTATAAATAAAATAAATCCAATGGTTAAGGTTATGTGGTTTATTTTATAAATAAATTCTAAAGGAATTAAATAGTTGTCTTTTCTTTAGAAAGGAGGTTTAAATGTGATTATTGCCATATTAAATCCTCAAATAAGTGTGAAATGAAAAGTTCATGTCAATTTGGTGGTTTTCAGTGAATGGACAGAAAGGAATTAATATAATTTTTTCTGAAGTTTAAATATTTGAATCCATATTTTAATCCTAAAGGCATTTGAATAATTATTTGAATAAACATGAAAAAGTCAAAGTAAACCTACTGTTTTTATTGCATAAACATGTAGAGAATAATTTTATGAATTTTCTGAAATTGGAATGGTAATTTTTAGAGTCCAAATGCGCCAGATATGAATTTTACAAGTTTAAAGGTATTTCTGAAATTCATTTTCAAATTTTAAAACCCTCGGGTCCACGGTGAGCCAGGCCCACGGTGAACCCGCGCACTATGCGCGTGCGCCGGGTTGATCTGGACCGTCGGATCCAGATCCGACGCGCGAGGGCGAGGCGGGGCGCGTAAGTGACTACGGACGGCCAGGATTAAAACGTTTGAAGCGGTACCACGTGGACGCCCAGGATTAAACGCGGGGTTTTAAAACTAACGGACGCACGAGATTAAAATGTACCCCTTCGCCGAGATCTGACGGATCAGATTAAACCGCACGCGGGGATTAATCGTCACCGTCGGATCCAGATCGCACGGCGTGGATCGAATCCGACACGGCACGGGTACTCGACCCGTGCCAGTCGTCTTCTCTGACGACGGCGAGCGGGCCAGCGGCCACGGCGAACGACGGCGGTCCTAGCTAAGCCTAGAAATGGAAGGGGAACGCTACGGCGGTCACGATGGTACCTTGGCGGTGGTCCGGGGACGACGGGACGTGGCCGGCGACGAGGGTAGACGGCGGAGTGGTTCGGGCTCCTCGTCGGCGATGGTGTTCCGGCGGGGTTCGACGTCGGGGGAGGGGTGGCCGAGGTCGAGGTCGTCCTTGCGGTCACGATGGTGCGGTCGGCGAGGACGGAGAAGGACTCCGGCGACGGCGAGCGACGGCTGAAGAGGTGACGGCGGTGGTGCGCTAAAACTTGGAGTGAGGGCGTTCTGTGCGTTCTCGCAACGTGTAGGCGTGGGGGTGAAATGCGGGTGGTCGGGGGGTATAAATAGTGGTCGCCGGCGGGGCAGAGGGGGCGCAATTGACGGTGGCCGAGGGTTAATGCGTTTAAACGCCGGCGAGGTTCGGGTGGCATGCAGATTCATCGAACCTGGACGCAATCGGGCTGGGTTTAATGGGGGAAACGGTCACCGGAGCGCGGGGGATTGAATGCCGGGCTCAATTTGAGGGAAGGGGGTCGGGGGCAACGGATCCGAGGCGCGAGGTCGTCGGCCGGCGCGATTTGGGGGCGGAGGCGGGAGGTAGACGACGGGTCTGACAGGCGGGGCCACTGGCCAGCGAGCGCGAGCGGGCGAGGGTGGCGACTGACGGGTGGGGCCGGAGTGTCGGGTTCGCGCGCGAGGGGAGGGATTCGGCGCCGACAGGTGGGACCGGGTTGTCAGTCTGAGAGCGCGGGTGGAGTGGGCTGGGCCGGCCGGGAGAGAGAAGGGAGGGAGGGGAGCCCAATACTGTTCTAATACATTTCTGAAAAAAATAATTCCAGAAAATAGATTAAAATATTAGGGCTACTTCCAAGGTTGGTAAAAATTTATAAAAATTCTCAAAAATATAGTTTGGTCTTGGGATCTTATACAAAAATTTTCACCTCCTAGTTTGGCCATCTACTCTATGTTGTAGTTCAAAAGGGTATAAAGGGAATTAAAAGTATTTTTAGAAATAGTAATTCCAAGAAATTGAATTTAATAATATTTTTATTGTTTTGAAAATTTGGGGTGTTACAATGCAGCTCACGGGATTTTTTTGGATGGGAAGCTGCCAAAAGCAGGATGGAATGGGCTTTCTATTTTACACTAAGTGAAAAGCTGCTTTTGAGAGAAGCTGCTGTGAGTAGTACACCCTTTTGGTTGAGCTTCTGGCTTTTAGGAAGCAGAAGTTGCTTCCAAAAGCTCAACCAAAGAGAGCCTAAATGTTTCGAGCTCTTAGAGGCACACCAAACAGTATTTAAATTCTCCCATATTTAAAATCTCTAAAAACATGTACTCCTCAATATATTAGTAGATAAGGAGCTGATCAACCCAAGCTTACAGGCTAGCTAAATATTTCTGGCACTCAAAGGCCCCACCAAACAGCATTTAAATTCTTCCAGTTTTGAAAATCTATAAATGTATCTAGTCCTCAATACACTAGTGGGTGACAAACTGGTCTCATCAAGCTTCTTCAGATTTTATTAAATCCTCTTAGCACTGTGCTATCAAAAGTTAGCAAAAGTTACCTACTTCTGTATCACGAATCATTTCTTTAATTTATTATTATCAAAATTCTAATATATCTATTTTCGATTCCAAAATAATCTTATAATCTATATAAATTAATCGTCATCGCATACTTAGAACATCAATTACTTCAATGGTACTTAAAGAATGGACAACAATTTGGTCCCTTTGCTCAATTTTGACTGCGTTAGCTAAATGGTAAGATCATGTGCCAGCCAGCCCGTGTAAAAAAAAAAGTAATGTTCTTTTTGCACACTGCCGACTTGCTGCATTTTTTTTTTGATAACAACCAGCAGGAGAGGCTCCTACTTTAGTTATCTATTGATATCAAGTAACAAAAACACAAAGTTTTATATAAAAACAGGAAAAAGGGAAGTTAAAGATACAAAAGAGTATCAGTCCTGCACTAAGGAAAATTGCTAAGCCGGTTGAGTATTTCGTATCTGTCGGCTTCATTGAGTCTGTGGCTAGGAAGCGTTGCTCACTTGCTCGGGTGAAATGAGATCTCTCCTCACCTAGGGGGACAAGGGCTGGACGCTGGTCCATTCTACATTGGTCCATAGCAACAGAGGCAAAACTGATGAGAGTCTCAGTATCTCAGAGTCAGGTTTCATCCTGTCCCTGTCCAACGGTTGGGGAGGCAAGGCCTGTGCAGTGTCTGACGGAATGTGGGTGAAGTAAAACTGTAAAAGTGAAAGAATTGACCGCTATTTGTCGTTCTGAAACTCTATTGTTTGTCCGGCTAGTCAAGCTTGTCTCCCTAGTTGCTACAGTTCAGAACTTCAGATGGAGTCATGGATACAAGAGTAGAGAAGTTTGTGTAAGTGGCGGCGGCAGCAGCAGCAGCAGCTTGTGTAAGTGCCAAAACGATTTGATGTGATCTGGTGCACTGACTCGTCAGCCGGATAATATCAGATGATAACTAGCTCGGAAATCTTCAACCTCATAAACCAAGTGATTTTCGAGCGGCTCCAATCGTTTTTGGCTGCATCCATGCTTGCAACAGCAGCCACGGAAAGCCGCTACGTTTGGTTGCCTACCTAAGGCCGTGCAAAGGAAAGGAACACAAGACACCACCAGGCAAGCCTATCTGAATTCCCAAACGAAGCAGCTCCGTCCAAGCAATTCTCTCCGTGTCAGCATCCAGCTCCATTTTCCTACACAAACAGTAGCCTACAACAGCAGCGAATCACGCAGCAAGCCATCATATTTTATAGATTGCAACTAACTGGTTACTCTTAAACATCCATTTCTGAATAAACAAATGGCACTTGCCCCAACGACTAAAGTTTAGCTCAAATTATGTATGCTCAACCGCTACATCTCAGCAATTCCTCATGACTTACCAAACATTGGTGGGTGACCAGTGGCCACTAAAGGCTTCATGTCACCGAGCCCCCACACCTTGCTTCCACAGTACGCGTCTGCTGGAACCAATGGAAGGGAAAGGAACTCCTGCTAGGAAATTTTTTTGCTTGCAGTAATTTTTCTTTTGTTCCAGCCAAGCCATCGGTTTTCTGATACAAATCCAAGGAGCATAAACATGTACCCTCCTTTACTATGATATTATAATTAGAACCAGATTTGATATTTCACGGTACAATAATATTATGAAATGTCAAATCTAATTTTACATTACAATTTTATAGTACTAAGAGAAGAGAGTACTGACCAAATGGAAAATGGAAAGTAGCGTTCGAAACAAACGAAAATATGTGTGAGCATTAAGCAAGTGTGTGTGTCACCATAGGAAACTTGCAAGATTCATCCATAAAAGATAGAAACGGAAGCCGGTTTTAACCAGAAAAAACATTAAAAAGCGGACAGGACTACACCAGAGGGAAAAGAAGAACAGTAATTTTTTTCTTTACTGTGATTTTTCCAGACAAGCCATTAGTTTTCCTATACAAGATCAGGTAGGAGAAGAAAAATACAAAATCTGGGCCTGCAGAAGTCACCAACCATTGGAAACTTGCAAAGTTCATCCATGAAAAGATGTACATTCGTTTCGTAGTTTCATAATATTGTAACGTAGTTTCATAATATTGTAACATATTACATTTGATATAACATAGCGCAACGAATCTGAACGGTATTTTTTGCGCTATGTTATATTAAATTTGATTTTAAGTTACAATATTAGAGATGGGAAGGAAAATAATCAAGCTCAGTTAAAAAAATCATAAAAAGAGGGATGACAGGAGAGGAAAACGGAAGTAGAGGTTGGGAAGTCCAGTACTCCAGGCTACAAGTAGTCTCCTACCTCCGTTTTCCTGTTCTTTCCCCCCTCCCCCCTCACTTGCTCCCAACGGCCAACGAACACAAGCTCGCAGACAGATTTTACAGGGGAAAGAGGGAAGAGGAAAGATGGGGAGGGAAGACAGGTTCCCGGTGTGGGAGGCGTCACTGCTCGCCGGCGTCGCCGCCGCCTTCGCCACGGGGCTCGTCGGCGTCTACCTCTCCATGCCCCATTCCGACTACAGCTTCCTCAAGCTGCCGAGGAACCTCCAGGAGCTCCAAATCCTCACGTAATTCAACCAAAACCCTTTTGACATGTTCTGTTCTGTTGATTTCGCATGCTATATGGTCTTGTTTGATGGAAAGTTGCGTGTTTTTTGTATTTTTCATGTCAAAAGTCTGCCCTTTTTGCGTTCTTATGCTAAATAAATTTCCTGTGGAGTGAATCATATTTTTTTGTCCAAATAGGATGTGTGCACGTAAATTTCATCATGTGTGATATGTGTTCCACATTTCTAACAAGCAAAGATTTTGTTCATCTATACTGTTGATGCCAATTTCAATCTGTACTTCAACTCTGACTGGGCTGGCGCACTGCTGGATTTCGTTATGTTACAGATTATTCTTGGGTGATGGACTTGTGGTCATCTAGTTCTCTTAGAAAATCTTTATTTTTAGCTAATCTGAATAATAAATCCGGCCTCTTTGTGTTTTGAGATGATCTTCGTTGTAGTCTATGGATTTCTCCAGATTTGGAGATGATCTTTCTGAAGGAAAATTAGGTAGCGTTTCAGTGGTTTTAACTGATTTTTGTTTTCAAATATCACGGCAAAATTGCGGGGTTTGAACTGAAATTCACTTTGCTGAAGCTAATAAATTTATGAGAGTGGTAGAACATGAATTACGAGCTGATTATCCATGGCCGAGAAGGTCCATAACTCCATAGTCGATACACATTACTTCATCCTGTGGTCCCCTTAAACCATCGAGAAACGTAATTAATCGCGTAGTTTTCGCGGTCGGTGGAGTATGAAATCCTTTCTTCTCAGCTATTTACTTCTTGTCCCGATGTAACTGTCGTACGTTTTGGTCCTGCCCATTGGTCAGACCGTGTTCATGCTGACTCGATTTGATTTCTTGGTCTGAATTGCATTGCATTGCCTCTAAAAACCGTGGATGCACGCTTTGCTTTTCTTTGCTTTGCAGCGACCATCTCGAGGACTACACGAGCGACTACACCGTGCAGGTTTTGGTGGGTTATTGCGCCGTGTACATCTTCATGCAGACGTTCATGATCCCGGGAACCATATTCATGTCCCTCCTCGCCGGGGCCCTCTTTGGGCAGATCGGCGGCGTCGCCCTGGTGGTCTTTGCCGCCACGGCTGGAGCTTCTTCCTGCTATCTCTTGTCTAAGCTGATTGGGAAACCGTTGGTCTTCTTGCTCTGGCCGGACAAGCTCGGGTTCTTTCAGAAGCAGGTAACTTCTGAACCTGCATATTAGTCTCGGCTGGCATTGGTTATGATCGCCCGTGTCTTCTAGTTCATGGTATTGTCTTTGATATGTTCAGTAGGCTGCATCCTATGGATCACATTGCTGACTCTTTGATAGTTTGATTCGATGTCCTTCAAGATTACATGCTGAAAAAATAATAAAGAGAAGAACTCATGCTCTTTTTCTTCCTCTTTTTTCAGGTTGCAAAAAGGAGGGAGAAGCTGTTGAATTACATGCTTTTCCTTAGAGTGACTCCAACACTGCCCAATACTTTCATCAATTTAGCATCGCCAATAGTGGACGTGCCCTACCATATCTTCTTCCTGGCAACCTTCATTGGCCTCATCCCAGCTGCCTATGTGACTGTCAGGGTAAACTACCTGCTTCAAATGTCAGACTTGTCACTCTAGCTTCCTCAAATGCATCAACTCATGCTTTACTCTTCTTCTTTTCTG
The DNA here is from genome assembly GCA_019279435.1 of Zizania palustris. Lineage (NCBI taxonomy): Eukaryota > Viridiplantae > Streptophyta > Magnoliopsida > Poales > Poaceae > Zizania > Zizania palustris. The sequence goes on along the minus strand of JAAALK010000283.1, from coordinate 38,081,099 downwards.
AAATCCAGGCTGGAATAGCTTTGGGAGACTTGAGCTCCTTGAGTGACCTATATGATACACAGTCAATAGCACTGTTGTTCTTGATTGGGGTTGTTTCGGTGACGCCGACATTGTTGGGCAAGAACGAGATGCAACATGGCACATCGTCCTCAGAAGTGGCAGCTAGCGGTAGCTGATCACTTGCACGCCAACCCCTCCCCTCCCCTCCCCTCTCGTGTACATACATACGAAGATGTTGCATTTGTAGCTTCCATGGCTTTGTTTGGATCAATGCAACTTGTGGCCGCCCGAAGGGCAGCAGAACATGGTCTGGGGTCCCCCCCCCCATTGTTAACACTTTGAGCCAGTTTGGTTGCCCGCATGGTGCCATGGTGAGTGCAGGTTGTAGGGTGTTTGGTTGTCTGTATGCTCGTCGGAGCCAGGCCCAGCTGCTCATGCAAAATGCATTCCACATCCAGGCTCCCAGGAACGCAACGAGCGAGCTTGAAGTTGCCATCCGCGACCTCGTCGTCACTCGTCCGTGAGCCCTTCGTGAAGCCCGCGCGCCCGCGAGGTCCGGCCACCTGACCGGTCACGATCGAGTTCACGGCCGCAGGACCTGGGATCAGCGGTGAGAAGCGCCGGAGGGGCGAGCGGCGACGGCGAGGACGGCTGTGGCGAGTTTTTTTTCTTTCATTCTCTCATTAGCCACTAATAAATAGTATATGTGATTTACTGCTTTTTTGCACGTTTACAGTTATTTTAATAATGTCCATAACACCTATAATATTATTATTTTTATATTTGAATTGCAAGGGTAATCACACAATCTAGATAGGAAAAGTGGTAACTATATTCTGACATGCAAAGTTGAAGCTGCAGTTGTGCTAACTCCTAGCTATCAAAATTACTTCGACATGGGAAACAAAACACTGTGATCATCGGAAAAAAAATATGATCTATCACTCCCAGTATAAATATTTTTATGATATTACTATTTTATAATAATATTTTATGTAACCATCTAAGTCGATCACGTATAAATCAAATCAGAAGGAAAAAAATCCAAATTTTATCAAATATACAGATGCCAATCACCACGGCGGCATGGCACCGTTCCGGCCCAACTAGAGTGGGCCCGCACGTCAGTCGCCCGACTGCGTAGAACTGACCGCCGCCGCGCGGCCGCGCCGCCGGCCTCCGGGGAAGCCATCGAGCGCGACGCGTCGTCGTTCTCGGCCGTGCCCGTGAGCCGCCGCACCTTGTGCGCGAAGATCTCGCGCAGACTTCTGTGCAGGTGACTTTGTCTTCCTACTACTCTGTCTAGCGCGATGCGTCGTCGTTCTCGACGGCGGTGATCTCGTCTCCACGCCTGCCGGCCGCGGCCCCGCTTGCCCGTGGAGATCTCGCGCGGGCTTCCGTGCAGGTGACTGCTTCCTCTGCGTACTATATTTCAGTTTCTGTTCAGTTTCTGACACCGATGGTGGTAGTTTTTGAACGGGGAGACCGGGTTAATTCAGTGAACATGCTGTCCTTCCTCTGTACTTGTTGCCCTGACTACCTGCCCATGGATATCACAACCAGATCTGTCTCCAGATCAAGCTGCCCATCGCTTCCTCGCTGGAATGTGTTACACTTGATCGTAACTGTCGCACCCTGCCGGCCGCTCCAGCCGCGCATGGCTGCGTCCGAGCTCCGGCTCGTGGCCGTGCGCCGCGTCGCGCCGCGGCGCGACGCGCGCGTCGCGCGACGTCGCATCACCGCACCACGCCGCGCCTGACGCCAGCGTCCGAACGCTCTCGCCACGCCGTACGCCGCTCACGCCACCCACGCCCTCGCCTCGCCGCGGCCGTACCATCCTCGTCAGCCACACGACACGCCCATGCCCTCGCCGTTGACGCCGCGCCACTCCCGTACGCGTCGGCACGCCGCCGCCATGCCGCCGTACGTCGAACACCGCACGGACCGTCGGTCCGTCGTCGACCCCCTAGCGCCACCTCACCATTGACTCGCGTGCACCGTCTCGTCGTGTCCAACCACCCTCACCTACGCCCGAGCGTGCTCCCGTGTCGTCGCCGTCAAGCCGCACGTCGCCGCCCATACCGCCGCGCGCATAAAAGGGGCTCCCCGGCTCGCCTCAGTGCACCCACGCACTCCCCACACACTCCTCCTCGCGTTCTAGCCCTCGCCGGAGCCAACCGAGGACGACCGCGCCTGGACTTCGCCGAAGCCGATCACCACCGTCACGGTTCATTCCCCCAATCCCTCTCCCCGTTGGTCTTATCCTCGCGACATGAGTGGGAACGCGATCACTAACCCTTGGTGCACCCTACCCCGCAGTCAATTTCGCCGGAACTCGCCGTCACCGGAAATCCCCAATTTCGCCACCGTACGCCGGGCTCCGACCAAGGTACCACCATTTTCAAATCAATTCATGCTAGAGCATACCCATGAGTAGTAGAACATGTTCCCTAGCTCGTCGTGGACATAGGATAGCCGTAGCTCGCCGGCGACGAGCTCACCCAAATTGACGTTCGGGTCACCGTCGCCAGGGCTCTACGGGCCACCGTAGCTCAATCCAAGAGCACGGGTAGCTCCGCAATGCCCTAAGGATGGTGAAAATAACCTCCAATGTCTCGCCGGAGCTCCGCCGTCGCTATTAAAAATCCCAAACCGAACCTAATATTTTTCAGTCTAAAACCCAAACCGTAGCTCTAATGCCCAATCCAACCGTTGGATATGTTCATCTAGTTGTACTCTAGCTGCTGTTAAAATTTCGTAGCAATCGGAGCTAGGATGACAAAGTTATGCCCCGGAGAAGTTATGGCCGTCGGAGGTCGTCTTCAACCTCCAGCCGCCAGCCCTTCTCTGCGCTCCAGTCTCTGCCAGGTGGGCCCCCCAGCCAGCCGCGCCACACCACCAGGCCGCGCGCGAGGCCTGGCCGCGCAAGGCAGCGCCATGGGCCGCTTCGGCCGGCCCAGTAAAACAATAACCTTTTTTTTTGATTTAATTTCTGGAAATCTGAAGCAGGCCGGCCCAACAAGCGATGAACAGTGCATTTTCTATATTTCTGGAATAATTTCCGGTCGGCCCATTAGGAATAGTAGTTTTCTGTTTTTCTGATTTTCAGAATATGATTGCAACTTTAAAAATGTGTAGAAAAATCATTTCAACTCAGAAAAATTCCATTCAAATTTCTATAAGTTTGTAAAAATCTAAACTTTACATAAATAATATTTTCCAAATTTGTAAAATATAAATAAAATCTTTAATTAATTATTAACTCTAAATTCATATTAGGGGTTGAAACCGAGGTTCTGGAAGGAAACGACTTCGATGATCCCGACTATTTCCCCGAGCAAGGCAAGTTCCTTTCCTTTGAACATGTTGATCCCATGTGATTTAAAAATTAAATTTGCTATATGCACAATAGGACACATGCACACATACACCTTTCATTACGACATCGCTTGTGCGATTAAGTCAAGTAAAACCTAAAAGTTGTTGCACCTAGCCTTCCTTGATGTTGTGCTTGTATGCCTTGATAACCTTGATGATGAATACAACTTACCCTAGCAATATGGTAGGTTGTGTGAAATCATATTCCCTTTTAAAATATTATTTCATACTTGCAAATATTCATGCCATGTTTGTGAAATGATGGAATGGTTGCGTGTGGGAGAAAAATTGGGATTTGATAAAGTATTTTGAAATGTGGTACAAGGTACCGAAAATGTTGGAAACAAAAATGGGAAAATGAGGGATTTATGAATGAAAGTTCGTTATGTGGAAAAGCGGCCTGTGTGGCGCGATTTCACATAACATTAAGGATAGCCTTGGGGAGCGACATCTTGCACCACTATCGTGCAACCTCATGGGTATTATGGCTCTGCCCCTGGTTTTGAATTAGTAGGCTTGGGATGGACTGCTCCTGCGGAGGACGTGGAATCACGACGGGGTGCTCGGGGGAAAGTGAGTGTGCCCGGAAGTGGCGTCATGAGAAAAAGGGATGGTGGAGAGCACCTCGGATTCCTAAGGAAAAAGGGGGTCGTGGACCCATGATCCTTGGTCGTAGACCCGTTCTGACGGCAGTGTGGTATCCTTAGTCCGCTCCGGATGAACCTTGTCACAGTTATCCGTCTGTCGACGGGCAGTAGGGATAACAGGTGTCGTGAGGGTAAAGAGTACACCTTCAGCTGAAGTAAATCTGTTCGAACGGCCGTGCCCACGGTCATGGGCGCGTGCATGGATAAGTTTCCCTTGAGTAGTGTTTGGGTTGATTTTGGAAAGTAAAATGTAAAAATGTTGAAGGGATGGGAGCGTTACCAGAGTACGCCTTCGTGGTGTACGGCTAGCCTTAGTGGTTGGCAACGAACCTGTGTGTGTTCGGGAAGTCGAAAGGCTTCATAGAGTTAAGATGTGGTTTTGGTCTGAGTTATGGTGATGAAGGGTTTGGTGAACTGTTGGTCAATTGTTGAGCCGAGAGGAGATACCGGGAGGGGTAGTCTCGCTCTGCGGGCGAAACAATGTGACGGTATGTGAAGAGAAAAACGTTCGTCGTTGGATTGGAATGTGAATGGAAAATTGATGGTGTTGAATGGGGATATGTGGTTAATCGTGGTTGAGATGTGAAGCAAAGTGTTTCTTGAAAAATGTTAGGTATGCTTAGGAAAAGATTTGACCAAATTAATTTTCTCTTTCATAATCTCGATTGAGGTTGAGAACCTCAATCCCAAAAATACACTTAGAATTTTCCTGCATACTTATTAAAATAAACCCTAAGTCCTCCTTGATCCCGAATGCATCTATATTACATTCCGGAACTTGTTGAGTACTTTTTGTACTCACCCCCCTCAACATCTCCAGTTTTTGAAGAAATCGAAGGAGAAAAACTACACAGGCAAGGAAGACGTTGAAGAAAAATATCATGAGAAGTAGGGTTTCAGGCCTAGTTCCCAAGTAGATCTAGAAGGATGTTGATTGTGCTTGATGTATGTTTGCTTTCGCTGTTCTTTGTAATGATTGTTGCCGTGAGGTATGCCTCATACGGCTTTTGTATACATGATTCTGTAATCATTTAAGTATGAATGTGATGGTCTACCGTTGAATTGAATAAATATCAGGTATGATGTTGTTTCGATTCAGTTAAGTAGCCCTCATCTCGGTACGACGAAGTCCGTATGGGGCGGGGCGTTACAGGGTGGTATCAGAGCAGAACTTGGCCCTAGGAACGAAACCCTTAAAGGACCCTAGGATTAATATATGTTTATAAAGAAAAGATTATGTTCTTTGAACACCTTATTTTACTCTCATCTATTCTACCTAAGTTTTTTTTTAAAAAAAAAACTTGTCTCTTACTCCTTATCTATTCAAAGATTTACTAAAGGAAAGTGAGTAACTTCATTGCTTCTACGAGCAAGAATGTCACCATGGAACAACGCCACTAGAAGGAAGTCTTCACTAGCCCAAGCTTGAAGATGTTTACCTGACCGTAGTAACGCCAACTCCTTATGAGTTGTAATATATTCTAGTATATGGTATTGTATTGTACTATTGATTCAGATATTCTCAGATGTGCAATCAGACTGCTCTATGAAGCAAGTGACTTGGCCACATCGCCTAATTTAATTGGATCTTTTGTTTGACAAAACTATGTACACTTTGTTTTTTACCAATTTATTTATTATCCCTCAATTGTTTACCCTTCTATAGTACATGGGTAGAAGTAATTATCATTAGATCCATAACTTACCCCAAAACCACAAGGAATGATTCCCTATAAGCCCTTAATCTTACTTAGATATCTAATTGTATCACATGAATAAAACATATAAGGCTTAAGAAAATCAAACGAGGCAAAATTATAATAAGAGCATTAGTCATTTTAACAAACTCCCAATGAATAGACATAACATAATTTACTAAAATCCTTATAATGATTTAGCTTAACCCTCCACCTTATAAGCTTTACTACACAGGAGAACTTACCATTAATATACATTTGTCAACTAACAATTTTGGTCAAACTAAATGTTTTAGCAAAATAGTAATCAAGAAAGCCCTAATAATACAAGCCATCAACATTAAAGATAGACCAATAGTTAAAGGACATATATCAAGGTTTGCCGGATAAAGTAAATAAACATCCACTTGATAAATGTGTTAGAAGTCCTTATAGAAATTATATGTAAACATAATCAGAAACATAATTAACTCAAAAGGTAATTACTACTAATACGTTAAATACTACTTATCACTCAAAGTAATCAGCTTTTTTTAAAAAAAAAATCTTGTTGAACTAATAGGCATAATTCCTCATTGTCAAATCATCTCTCATCAAAATTGAACATATTTATTTTTATCTTCAAACAAATACACCATTTATTTTATGCCGCCATAACACAGACATTAAGGGAGACCCTCCTAATTAAATTACAACTTGTAGCTATTACTCATAGAATAAAAATCATATTTATGAACCTTAATTACAATACAAATTTCAAATTCACTATGGTTAACTCGAAAACACCCTTCATAATTCATAAATATTATTCACTATCCGTATGTATATGAAATTCAGAATTTAAAATTGATCAAAAAAAACTAACCCTAAATCTACAAAACTATTTATGTTCTATCAAACTTCAAATAAATCTTCTTGTACTATTTAAAATACACTTGTTATCATGTTATATCCTCAATCATGTGAATCACTCAAATTCCATAAGGTTGAACCTTGCTAATCAATTATAATCTATACTTATTATTCAAAGTATGAACACCCTGTCTTGAATGAAAACAAAACACATCATTTCCCGCTCTAAACCACTATTCAATTGCTAAAAATACTAAATTATCATGTTCATAACACCATTTCCCAATCTAGAGGGATAATTCCTTTGTTATTCAAAGTGTGTGCCTTTAATCCCATTAGTTACATATTGATCAAAACAAACCCTTCTTAAAAACCTAGTATTCCTTTGAATTTAAAATAAAGCTCACCCTAAGTAGTAATTACTATTTTAAAAAAAATCCTAACACTACCGTACTAATCATATTCAAACTACTAGTCCCAGAAATTTATTGAAGATTTCTAAATAACCTAACAAACAATCCAGCTCATAAAGTGATGGAGTTCACTAGGGTAATTATACATAAACATAACAATCTCAATCAAAAAGATAAGTATCCTTACTATTCGAAAACGATAATTATCATCCAAATAAATAATTCTTAATTTTAAGATAATTCCTTATCAACTGAGCATTTCAATTTTACACATTTCATTTTTGAAAACCATAGCCCAGATATTCAGCAAGATCCTCCTACCAAATTTATGAACAATAGTTAATGCTCATAAAGCAAAAATCATATGCACAAATCATCACTATCATTTCCTATTAAAAATTCACTACACTTAATTCAAAAAATATATACCATTCATTATTCATAAGCTTGAAAATACTATACAAATAAATTCAATTCGAAGATTATATCTTCTCTTTTCAAACGTTCTATTGTACCATCTTGGATTAATATCGAACTAGTACACTCTCGAGTGTATGCGACATCAAAGAAAAACAGATTAAATTCTCCTAATAAAAAAACATATTTACTAATCATGAGCTCCTAATATTAGAAGGTATCTTTTCTCATTTAAATTTCCTACTTTAGTCTTAAAATTCAAAATACAGAGCATCCATCTTTTATCCCTCATAGTATCCCCTCTGATTAAAATTTTGAGGTCCAAATGTTTTCAACTTGAAATGCCTCTAGTCCTAAACTTATAACACTAATTACCTTCCATCCCATTTAAAAATCTTTCGATATGAAATCTTATTTTACCACTCAAAATCCACTTGTTCAAACACCAAACAGATCCACCATTCAATTTATATAAAGGCAGCATAAGTCTAGTTGAACCCTTCAAAAGAAATATATTTTGTAAATATCATTCACATTATGAAACCTCTACTTCAACATAAAGACCAAAAACACTATTCCCACCTTAAAAAAAGAGTAATAAAAAAATCAAATACATATATATAGTTATACATTCTAATCGAAATTGAAAATGATTTATTATTCATAAAAAAAATCTTAAATTTACTTCTCTCATTTAAACTTCCTGTTTTAGTCCTAAAAAGTTAAATACAAAACATGAATCTGTAAAATTTCTGTTGATCCAAAAAAATCTTGTATTCAGAAAATATTCAACTCAAAATATTTCATGAGGACGCTCTCCCTGAAGTTACACCACTAATAATCATCCAGCAAGTTTCAAATTATTTGTTAAGAAATTTACCATTTAAAAACATCAAAATTCTATCCCCAATTGGATCCAGAGTTTAATCTCTATAAGAGTAACCTGAGATCAGGTTTAACTTTACCAACCAAATTATAACTAATAACTACTATTCACAATATAAGAACTCTGTTTCTAAATCCAAAACCAAAAATATTATCCCCATCTAAAAACATGTATATTCAGGATTCAAAAATATTGACACACATATTTAGAAACACAATTTCCTAATCCGAAGGAACAACTTTCCAACTAATCCAACTTGATGCATTTAATATCATTATCAAGTCATCTTAATCTCAGAAAATACAATAATGAAAGATATATATATATATATATTTTCCATTCAAATTAAAATAAATTTTGCTCTAAGTAGCAATTATTATTCCCAAACCTCAAATACTATTTTTAAACGCTACCTATCATCTTGAAACACCACTAATGAATTAGAAGAATATCAAATTTTCATTCATTCCCGATCTACTCATAATATAAACAACAAATACTTTTCTACAATACTAATCATTTTCAGATTAGAAATTGGTATGAGGATTTTAATAATTATGAGGGATGTAAACATAATTATATAAACACTCAAACTAACAAGAACCTAAGCTACGTCGGCTCGTAATTGGAATACAATCTACTACTCACGTATTTATATATATATATATATATATATATACAATGTGGTGCTAGATGTTAGGAGCCCCAAAACAAATGTTATAATTTACAAAAAAAAAATATATAATAGCAATATCAAAGAAGTAAAACAAATATGAAATTAATAATCAAATGCTTTTTGGATAAACACGTAAGAACTTCCTAATGGCCTTAGTATAATATTGATACAAATATTGATACGAAGACATTGATAGAATATCCCAAAGTTAAAATAATATTAAATAATAAAGGTAAATAACTAATAATATACGTATATATACCCAAACCAAATTCGTAGATAAAGATCCAAAATAAACAAGAAACACTCCAAAGTTAACTAAGAAATGCCAAAGTAAAAGCATTCTAGATCTCACTAAACAATAAACACCACAATATAAATCCATATATATCATGCAAACAATTGAGCTCAACCAAAGAGATCAAGATAAACAAAAAAAAAGAGGAAGGGAGAGATTAGATCCGAGATGACAACCATTCCAAGATAAGAAAACATTCAAAACTAAGGAGTTTGTCGTGCGCCCAAGGAAAGGAGATCAAGTTTCATATGGAATACAATGAGGACCTACAGAGTTCAATGAAAGCATCTATTCTGCAGTCAAGCTACGAGCCAAGAACTTTTTTCAGCAAACCATCTTCCCGATACCATTAGCTTAGCTTAGAAATCTCGGGACGAGATTTTTTTTAGGGGGGTAGGTTTGTCGCACCCTGCCGGCCGCTCCAGCCGCGCATGGCTGCGTCCGAGCTCCGGCTCGTGGCCGTGCGCCGCGTCGCGCCGCGCGCGTCGCGCGACGTCGCATCACCGCACCACGCCGCGCCTGACGCCAGCGTCCGAACGCTCTCGCCACGCCGTACGCCGCTCACGCCACCCACGCCCTCGCCTCGCCGCGGCCGTACCATCCTCGTCAGCCACACGACACGCCCATGCCCTCGCCGTTGACGCCGCGCCACTCCCGTACGCGTCGGCACGCCGCCGCCATGCCGCCGTACGTCGAACACCGCACGGACCGTCGGTCCGTCGTCGACCCCCTAGCGCCACCTCACCATTGACTCGCGTGCACCGTCTCGTCGTGTCCAACCACCCTCACCTACGCCCGAGCGTGCTCCCGTGTCGTCGCCGTCAAGCCGCACGTCGCCGCCCATACCGCCGCGCGCATAAAAGGGGCTCCCCGGCTCGCCTCAGTGCACCCACGCACTCCCCACACACTCCTCCTCGCGTTCTAGCCCTCGCCGGAGCCAACCGAGGACGACCGCGCCTGGACTTCGCCGAAGCCGATCACCACCGTCACGGTTCGTTCCCCCAATCCCTCTCCCCGTTGGTCTTATCCTCGCGACATGAGTGGGAACGCGATCACTAACCCTTGGTGCACCCTACCCCGCAGTCAATTTCGCCGGAACTCGCCGTCACCGGAAATCCCCAATTTCGCCACCGTACGCCGGGCTCCGACCAAGGTACCACCATTTTCAAATCAATTCATGCTAGAGCATCCCCATGAGTAGTAGAACATGTTCCCTAGCTCGTCGTGGACATAGGATAGCCGTAGCTCGCCGGCGACGAGCTCACCCAAATTGACGTTCGGGTCACCGTCGCCAGGGCTCTACGGGCCACCGTAGCTCAATCCAAGAGCACGGGTAGCTCCGCAATGCCCTAAGGATGGTGAAAATAACCTCCAATGTCTCGCCGGAGCTCCGCCGTCGCTATTAAAAATCCCAAACCGAACCTAATATTTTTCAGTCTAAAACCCAAACCGTAGCTCTAATGCCCAATCCAACCGTTGGATATGTTCATCTAGTTGTACTCTAGCTGCTGTTAAAATTTCGTAGCAATCGGAGCTAGGATGACAAAGTTATGCCCCGGAGAAGTTATGGCCGTCGGAGGTCGTCTTCAACCTCCAGCCGCCAGCCCTTCTCTGCGCTCCAGTCTCTGCCAGGTGGGCCCCCCAGCCAGCCGCGCCACACCACCAGGCCGCGCGCCAGGCCTGGCCGCGCAAGGCAGCGCCATGGGCCGCTTCGGCCGGCCCAGTAAAACAATAACCTTTTTTTTTTGATTTAATTTCTGGAAATCTGAAGCAGGCCGGCCCAACAAGCGATGAACAGTGCATTTTCTATTTTTCTGGAATAATTTCCGGTCGGCCCATTAGGAATAGTAGTTTTCTGTTTTTCTGATTTTCAGAATATGATTGCAACTTTAAAAATGTGTAGAAAAATCATTTCAACTCAGAAAAATTCCATTCAAATTTCTATAAGTTTGTAAAAATCTAAACTTTACATAAATAATATTTTCCAAATTTTTAAAATATAAATAAAATCTTTAATTAATTATTAACTCTAAATTCATATTAGGGGTTGAAACCGAGGTTCGGAAGGAAACGACTTCGATGATCCCGACTATTTCCCCGAGCAAGGCAAGTTCCTTTCCTTTGAACATGTTGATCCCATGTGATTTAAAAATTAAATTTGCTATATGCACAATAGGACACACGCACACATACACCTTTCATTACGACATCGCTTGTGCGATTAAGTCAAGTAAAACCTAAAAGTTGTTGCACCTAGCCTTCCTTGATGTTGTGCTTGTATGCCTTGATAACCTTGATGATGAATACAACTTACCCTAGCAATATGGTAGGTTGTGTGAAATCAATATTCCCTTTTAAAATATTATTTCATACTTGCAAATATTCATGCCATGTTTGTGAAATGATGGAATGGTTGCGTGTGGGAGAAAAATTGGGATTTGATAAAGTATTTTGAAATGTGGTACACGGTACCGAAAATGTTGGAAACAAAAATGGGAAAATGAGGGATTTATGAATGAAAGTTCGTTATGTGGAAAAGCGGCCTGTGTGGCGCGATTTCACATAACATTAAGGATAGCCTTGGGGAGCGACATCTTGCACCACTATCGTGCAACCTCATGGGTATTATGGCTCTGCCCCTGGTTTTGAATTAGTAGGCTTGGGATGGACTGCTCCTGCGGAGGACGTGGAATCACGACGGGGTGCTCGGGGGAAAGTGAGTGTGCCCGGAAGTGGCGTCATGAGAAAAAGGGATGGTGGAGAGCACCTCGGATTCCTAAAGGAAAAAGGGGGTCGTGGACCCATGATCCTTGGTCGTAGACCCGTTCTGACGGCAGTGTGGTATCCTTAGTCCGCTCCGGATGAACCTTGTCACAGTTATCCGTCTGTCGACGGGCAGTAGGGATAACAGGTGTCGTGAGGGTAAAGAGTACACCTTCAGCTGAAGTAAATCTGTTCGAACAGCCGTGCCCACGGTCATGGGCGCGTGCATGGATAAGTTTCCCTTGAGTAGTGTTTGGGTTGATTTTGGAAAGTAAAAATGTTGAAGGGATGGGAGCGTTACCAGAGTACGCCTTCGTGGTGTACGGCTAGCCTTAGTGGTTGGCAACGAACCTGTGTGTGTTCGGGAAGTCGAAAGGCTTCATAGAGTTAAGATGTGGTTTTGGTCTGAGTTATGGTGATGAAGGGTTTGGTGAACTGTTGGTCAATTGTTGAGCCGAGAGGAGATACCGGGAGGGGTAGTCTCGCTCTGCGGGCGAAACAATGTGACGGTATGTGAAGAGAAAAACGTTCGTCGTTTGGATTGGAATGTGAATGGAAAATTGATGGTGTTGAATGGGGATATGTGGTTAATCGTGGTTGAGATGTGAAGCAAAGTGTTTCTTGAAAAATGTTAGGTATGCTTAGGAAAAGATTTGACCAAATTAATTTTCTCTTTCATAATCTCGATTGAGGTTGAGAACCTCAATCCCAAAAATACACTTAGAATTTTCCTGCATACTTATTAAAATAAACCCTAAGTCCTCCTTGATCCCGAATGCATCTATATTACATTCCGGAACTTGTTGAGTACTTTTTGTACTCACCCCCTCAACATCTCCAGTTTTTGAAGAAATCGAAGGAGAAAAACTACACAGGCAAGGAAGACGTTGAAGAAAAATATCATGAGAAGTAGGGTTTCAGGCCTAGTTCCCAAGTAGATCTAGAAGGATGTTGATTGTGCTTGATGTATGTTTGCTTCCGCTGTTCTTTGTAATGATTGTTGCCGTGAGGTATGCCTCATACGGCTTTTGTATACACGATTCTGTAATCATTTAAGTATGAATGTGATGGTCTACCGTTGAATTGAATAAATATCAGGTATGATGTTGTTTCGATTCAGTTAAGTAGCCCTCATCTCGGTACGACGAAGTCCGTACGGGGCGGGGCGTTACAGTAACCTCGTAATGTTGATTGAGAAAATTGATCATTTGCCACCACCAACATGCGGTTTTGATTTTTTGCCACTCACACAATTGACATATTCATGTCCCTCCTCGCCGGGGCCCTCTTTGGGCAGATCGGCGGCGTCGCCCTGGTGGTCTTTGCCGCCACGGCTGGAGCTTCTTCCTGCTATCTCTTGTCTAAGCTGATTGGGAAACCGTTGGTCTTCTTGCTCTGGCCGGACAAGCTCGGGTTCTTTCAGAAGCAGGTAACTTCTGAACCTGCATATTAGTCTCGGCTGGCATTGGTTATGATCGCCCGTGTCTTCTAGTTCATGGTATTGTCTTTGATATGTTCAGTAGGCTGCATCCTATGGATCACATTGCTGACTCTTTGATAGTTTGATTCGATGTCCTTCAAGATTACATGCTGAAAAAATAATAAAGAGAAGAACTCATGCTCTTTTTCTTCCTCTTTTTTCAGGTTGCAAAAAGGAGGGAGAAGCTGTTGAATTACATGCTTTTCCTTAGAGTGACTCCAACACTGCCCAATACTTTCATCAATTTAGCATCGCCAATAGTGGACGTGCCCTACCATATCTTCTTCCTGGCAACCTTCATTGGCCTCATCCCAGCTGCCTATGTGACTGTCAGGGTAAACTACCTGCTTCAAATGTCAGACTTGTCACTCTAGCTTCCTCAAATGCATCAACTCATGCTTTACTCTTCTTCTTTTCTGAAATCCAGGCTGGAATAGCTTTGGGAGACTTGAGCTCCTTGAGTGACCTATATGATACACAGTCAATAGCACTGTTGTTCTTGATTGGGGTTGTTTCGGTGACGCCGACATTGTTGGGCAAGAACGAGATGCAACATGGCACATCGTCCTCAGAAGTGGCAGCTAGCGGTAGCTGATCACTTGCACGCCAACCCCTCCCCTCCCCTCTCGTGTACATACATACGAAGATGTTGCATTTGTAGCTTCCATGGCTTTGTTTGGATCAATGCAACTTGTGGCCGCCCGAAGGGCAGCAGAACATGGTCTGGGGTCCCCCCCCCCCATGGTTAACACTTTGAGCCAGTTTGGTTGCCCGCATGGTGCCATGGTGAGTGCAGGTTGTAGGGTGTTTGGTTGTCTGTATGCTCGTCGGAGCCAGGCCCAGCTGCTCATGCAAAATGCATTCCACATCCAGGCTCCCAGGAACGCAACGAGCGAGCTTGAAGTTGCCATCCGCGACCTCGTCGTCACTCGTCCGTGAGCCCTTCGTGAAGCCCGCGCGCCCGCGAGGTCCGGCCACCTGACCGGTCACGATCGAGTTCACGGCCGCAGGACCTGGGATCAGCGGTGAGAAGCGCCGGCCGGAGGGGCGAGCGGCGACGGCGAGGACGGCTGTGGCGAGTTTTTTTTTCTTTCATTCTCTCATTAGCCACTAATAAATAGTATATGTGATTTACTGCTTTTTTGCACGTTTACAGTTATTTTAATAATGTCCATAACACCTATAATATTATTATTTTTATATTTGAATTGCAAGGGTAATCACACAATCTAGATAGGAAAAGTGGTAACTATATTCTGACATGCAAAGTTGAAGCTGCAGTTGTGCTAACTCCTAGCTATCAAAATTACTTCGACATGGGAAACAAAACACTGTGATCATCGGAAAAAAAATATGATCTATCACTCCCAGTATAAATATTTTTATGATATTACTATTTTATAATAATATTTTATGTAACCATCTAAGTCGATCACGTATAAATCAAATCAGAAGGAAAAAAAATCCAAATTTTATCAAATATACAGATGCCAATCACCACGGCGGCATGGCACCGTTCCGGCCCAACTAGAGTGGGCCCGCACGTCAGTCGCCCGACTGCGTAGAACTGACCGCCGCCGCGCGGCCGCGCCGCCGGCCTCCGGGGAAGCCATCGAGCGCGACGCGTCGTCGTTCTCGGCCGTGCCCGTGAGCCGCCGCACCTTGTGCGCGAAGATCTCGCGCAGACTTCTGTGCAGGTGACTTTGTCTTCCTACTACTCTGTCTAGCGCGATGCGTCGTCGTTCTCGACGGCGGTGATCTCGTCTCCACGCCTGCCGGCCGCGGCCCCGCTTGCCCGTGGAGATCTCGCGCGGGCTTCCGTGCAGGTGACTGCTTCCTCTGCGTACTATATTTCAGTTTCTGTTCAGTTTCTGACACCGATGGTGGTAGTTTTTGAACGGGGAGACCGGGTTAATTCAGTGAACATGCTGCCCTTCCTCTGTACTTGTTGCCCTGACTACCTGCCCATGGATATCACGGCCAGATCTGTCTCCAGATCAAGCTGCCCATCGCTTCCTCGCTGGAATGTGTTACACTTGATCGTAACCTCGTAATGTTGATTGAGAAAATTGATCATTTGCCACCACCACCACAAACACGCGGTTTCGATTTTTTTCCACTCACACAATTGACATCTCGATTTTTGCTATTCTGTCATTTTAATCTGGTTTTAATTCCTTTTCTTCTCTTAATGCAAAGGAAATTACCATCTTGCCATTCTCCTATAAGGATTATTGTAGTGATTCTCACAAAAACAATTCAGTTTTTAATGTACAACACTGATTTAACAATATGCTGCAATAACAAACATACTCGACAATACATTATCCAAATAATCACAAAGAAGCTGCTCAGTATTCTAACCAAATGTTATACTAAATAAGAGAAAGGTAAGAGAGAAAAAGAATTAAAACTAGAATAAAATGATTGAATGACAAAAAAAATCAGGATGTCAATGTTGTGAATGGCAAAAATATCAATGTTATTATTGGGAGTAGCAAAAAATTGAAGCCACTTGTTGATGAATCACAGTAGGTTGCCCTCTTGGGCCCTACAACCCTTTCCTCCCACATTCCGTACTTACGCTAGTTTCTTCGCTGCACTGTCTCGTGATTACATTGGCAGCTTGTTTTGTCTTTAGGGCTGATTTGCTGTCATTGGTGCAGTAACATCGCAAGAGTAATATTCTTTTAGAGTACTAAGTAGTTGCACAGATGTGGAGTCCATTTTGCTCACGCTACTGTCTGTTCCTTTGGATCAGAGAAGTCATAGGTAATAGACCTGCCGATCTATCAGATTTCAAATCATGATACGACACAGCATCGTGGGCGATGGGGACGAAGGTTGTAACCTGTTTAGCGAGGCCGGCCCTGCAAAACTGTTGACATGAGAGACACGCCCATGTTGAACTGTTGACGCCTGGTGGCTGCCTTGGCTGGTCCTCCTTCCGTGCAGAGACGTTGAGGCAGCTAATGACAAGGTAATGCGTGGCTTATCTATGCATTTTCTCGTTGCTGGACAACACACTGACGGTGACCTGACGATAGGATCATAGGAATGACAAGGTTCAGGATTCAGGAACAAAATTTTGAGCCAAGATGGTCGGCTTGTGCATTCCAGTGAGGCACACGACACCTTTATTTTCATACATAGGTGATAGACATCTTGCTGGAGTTTGATAACTGGTTTGTGTTCACATTTTTTTTTCCATCTAGGGTGTTAAGAATGTGCTCAACAGAACAGGTAGCTGAAGTACATGGACAGAGCTTGCCTAGTTGCATTACCATACTTATCATTATTGAGGTGGAGCTTCTCTCTTTGTTTTCTAAAGAAAGAAAACCTTACCTTTATATATCGATATATATCTGGGACAAACTGAAATTTCTACCCATCTGATGCCGTTTTGTACATGCATAGGTTGTGAAATCCATTGGAGAACGACTGAGGTGAAACCTCACATTCCTTTACATTAATGTCACCGTAGCATACAAATAAATACAAGAACTAGAGTATAAATGCTCCTCACGCATACACAATATAAGAAATTAACCCAAAAAGGGAAGCAAATACGCCACTCTTCAGTTTTTTCCCTGAAACTTACACTGTTATCTTCACTGCCAACTCTGCAGGACGTAAGAAAGATGTAAAAAATTGATAAAATAGTCATATATGGCATACATTGATTATATTTTCTTTATTTGATTTGGGTAACCTAATGCTGGCTTTTCTTTTTCAGTAAACCACCGAATTTCTTCATCAAAGCCTTCTTCTGCTGATGCTGCTTGACCACTAGCTTTGTGTTACTGTTCGTCTTCTCTATGGACACCCGACTGCCATCAGCTGTAGTGTCTCTGTTGGTGTCCAAATCAACTCTCAGTTCACCATCGTCCTTCTCCTTATACAAGTTGTAGTCGGCAATCCTGCTGTTCTCCCGCATCTTGGACGCTACCATGACTGATCCATCTTTCTCCGTGTATCCTTTGTCGTTCTCACCTTTTGGTCCTGTGCCATTTAACGCAATGTGCTTTGCATTTCCAATAAGAGAGTATAACTCCTTGATTTTCTCTGGACCAGATGATTCTTTGGCATGCAGGGCTTGCAGGCCACCATTCTCCTGCTGTGCGGTTTGTTCATTCTCTTTGTACGTTTTTGATTCTTTACTGCCTCTGTTAGCTGTGGCCGCGTAAGCTTCCAGCTCCTTTAGCTTCTCCTCCAGTTCTGCATTTCTGTTCTCCCGGTCTTTTGCGGTCAGTGCTGACTTATCCAACTGAATTCTCATTGACATGATTTCATCTTCTGACTTTCTGATAGAGCTAACAAAGCTAAGCTCCTTGGATTGCCACTGCTCAGATGTGGTCCTGGCTTCTGCTTCCATTTGTTCCAACTTATTCTTCAAGCAGACTCTCTCGTAGTTCGCTTCATCGAGCATTACCTCATAGTTTTCCCGAGTGTTCATCAGGTTCATGTTGAGCTCGTCTACTTGTGCCCGGGTGCGCTCAATCTCTTCTTGTTTGTTCAGGTACCTCTCCCGTGACTCTCTTGCGTCAGCAGACATCTCTTGCAATGTAGAGGCTAGATCCTCCATCGCCTTTCTAACTTTCTCGGATTCGTCTCTGCTAGATTCTAGCTCCTTAGCCAGTCTATCCTTCTCTTCGCATATGGTCTCAATTTGGGAACATGCCAAGCTCCCATTGTTAATAGCATCCATCTTCTCTTCTTCCATTGCATGAAGCTTCGACCTAAGCTCCTCAATCTCTGTCCTTAATTCAGATGCTTCTCTCTGTGTGACATCGAGACGCTGACCAGACAAGTTAATATCTTCATTCTGCCTGACTACTTCATGCTCCAAGGACTCGACCTTGTCCTGAAGAACAGCAAGTGCAGATTCTTTCTCCTGCAGCAAAGCATTCACATCATCCAATTCCTTCATCACCGAATTCAAGGATTCAGCCTTCAGGATGCTGGACTGGTTGGCTACCTCCAATTTGATCTCCAGTATTTCAGCCTTCTTCTTCCATTCGCCGACTAACTCATCTGCCTCTCTCCTGACCTTGACAGCATTGGCCACATCAGCTCTAAGTGCTTCGACCACACCTTCCAGTTCAGCTACCTTCTCTTCAGCAACCTTCGCTTTGTTGAGCTTGATCCTGAGCACAGAGGCCTCAGCTTCGAGCTTGCTGGTTTTCTCGGCGTGTTCTTTCACTCTGCTCTCCAGCTCGGAATCGAACAAATCTTTCAGCTGGTTGATCTCCGCGTTGAGACGCTCCACCTCGCCGGCGCTCACCTCGCTAGCTCTGATCGCGTCGTCGGTCTGGCTGAGTGCCAGGTTCTTGGCGTCGACGGCATCAGCCAGCTCGTACCTCGCCTTCTCGAGCTGCTCCCCCATCGACCGGAGCGCCGCCGCGTCCGCCGCGTGCTGGCTCCGCATGGTCTCCAGCTTCCGCTGGAGCTCCTGCTTCCTCTGCATGGAGTCGATGCTCTTCTGCTCCAGCTCGACGGCGCGGAACATCTCGGTCTCGGAGGCCTCCTCCGCCCTCTTCTGGGCGGCGAGGGCATCGCGGTGCTTCTCTTTCGCCTCGTCGGCGATCCTCCTGGCGTCCTCGAGCTCCGCGAGAGCCTTCCGCTTCTCCGTCTCCTTCTCCGCCAGTTGCTCCTTGGCCATCTTGAGGTCGTCCATGATCGCGGCGAGCTGCGCCTGCAGCTCATGGCTCTCGTGGGACTGCTTCGCTGCACTCCCTTGCTTCTGCAGCCATTCGATCAATGGAGTCTCTCACAAAACCCAACACCTCTGAATAAAGCAAGGGATGATGCCGAAACAATAGCACTCTTACCTCGGCAAGGGGTGTGGTGAGCCGGGAGGCGGTCTTGGGCGATCGGCGATCGGCCGACGCCGGGGACCTCTCGGCGGCGCGCGCCGCAGCGTGCCGCGGGATGCCATTGGCCGCCTTGCTCCCCTTGGGTGTCTGTGCGGTGCCAATGTTGCCCTTGGCGACGTCGGCCGCACCAGAGCTGCGCCCAAGAAGCAATCTTTTTGCTCAGATCAACAACATAACCAACCGAAATCTGCCGCGAAAACAACAAACCGCGCAAAGAACACGAGTGATCGGCGCCGGATTGGCACTTACTTGGGTCTGGAGCCCATCATTGCTGCTGCCCTCTGCGCTTCCCAACTGGAGCGGCTGCTTAGCTCGGCCGCTCGGGTGGAAGTGGAACAAGCCAGTCAGTGCTGGGTGTCGGTGTTGGTCGCTGTCGACAACAGCCGCACGGCAGCGGACAATCAAGCGGTGGTGATAGCTCTAGGGAGAAAGGGAATACCGGAATAGAATCTGATCGCCACTAGCAATAGCATTGGCTCGATGAAACAGACCAACGCATGTGTGATTCCGCGGTGAGAGGCAGTGAAAGATCACACTCTGTGTGGTATGGCTAAAGCGCAACGCTTTACTTGAGTTTGCAGTTGTTGCCTCCTCCGACAAACCACGCCTGCTTCTCCGTCCGATGAAAGGGACAGTGCGTGTATGACCGCACAAACAGCCACGCCTCCTGCTTGCTTGCTTGCTTCATTTCCACTCTTTCTCTCTCTCTCTCTCCCTTTCTTCTTTTACGGAGCAGCGGCTGCCTGCAACAGCAGCATAGTACCCCGCTGTCTCACAAGGGTGATACGGGAAAAAGCCGAGGTTTTATAGTTTTTTAAGAAAAAGAAAAAGTATGATATATTAGATTAAGAAAAAAGTAACAGATAGCATCTTAAGAAAACCCAAAAAAATACACACACAGAAAGGAGTACAACCGCGAAACAGTGGGGAAAAGGGGAGCTATAGAAGTTGCATTCCCTATATCTGAACTAGGGGTGGCAACGGGGTGGGGTCGGGTTGATCAATACTAGCCCCGAACCCGGTCCCGGTAGGACCCAGTTCCGTTAGCCCCGTGGGTTGATTTCCCCACCCGAACCCAGACTCGTCGGGTCCCCGCAAACCCAGCGGGTCTCCGCAGACCTGCTTTTACATTTTAAAATATATATTGGGAACTCGATAGTTGTCTTTACTGCCGCAAGTTGGGGAGTTGGGACGGCAACACAGTGGGTATGAGTCATGAGTTTAGTGGTTGAGGACTTGAGAATTGCTAGGATTTTTTTTGTATCATCACATATTCGGTATTTGGGCTACACATATTGTATTTTTTTCTCCTAAGTCGGGGACCCGCGGGGACCCGCGGGTCAAAAAATAAACCCGAACCCGCTCCCACTCTTATACGGGGCCCTGACTCGGCAGACCCGTGGGGGAAAAATTGGCCCCGACCTTGGCCCCGTAGGGGCGGGTCCCCAGACCCGTCGGGTGTATTGCCACCCCTAATCTGAACAATCAAACGAAAGATTTAGAGGAGTGAAGATGCAGTATTTTAAAAGATGCGATGGTTTTTTTTTCCAAATGTTTCCGATGACGTAAATGAAGATGTCATTAAGGAAACGACGATGATGTGGTAGGAGAGCCGAGGGAAGTCTCTGTGATGCTTGCCAGACTGACACTAGCAAAACTTGATCAATAAATAGGATGCAGTCTCATCTTCCTAATCGCATAGGATGTAACATTGCTTCCTATGCCACCCTCTTTTAGTTAGGTTATTAGTTGTTAGAATATTTCGTGGGATGAAAAGTTAAGCGAAGATTTTGCATTTGCTCTCTGCTGATGCTCACCAAATGAGTGAAGTCCACGAGGCATCGGATGTAGTAGGTAGAATTTATCATGTATTCTCCATGATTTATCCAACGTCACTTGTACAGGTCTAGGTCAAAGGATCTCTATGGTAGGCTGTAGCTGTTGATCAAGGCCCTAGAGTGATGAGCTTGGAAAGTAACAAATGGTCATTTAGGTGACGGAAGTTACCGAGCCGGTTGCAGCTACCAAGCTCGGACTCTACTGCGGCGTAGGTTTTTATAAGAAAAAACCATACCAAATTGCTGCTTTGCTAGAGTGGAGAACTGCAAGTCGCGTCGAGTAATCGGACTATGGCACAACCGGAGAATTGGCATCAAATGCGGCATACTTTATTAATCCAATTACCCAGCTAATTATGGCGTATACACGTATAGCAATGTACTTAGTACCTGTCATTTGCTCCCATGGGCAGCTTGACTAGGCCAGCATATATGCAAGGAGTACTCCGTACCAGTAATTTTCTCTCCCGGAACATGTTGGGCGAGCTGGCAAGGTTGATTACATTAATTGACCTTAGAAATGGAACACTCACGTGGACACGGACTTTACGGAGGGCAAGAACGGCAATAAATTACGTGGGTTGGTTTTTAAACTCTAGGCTATTTACAGCGGTGAGTTTCATAACACTGTTTTCTAGAATGCCACATCAGACTTGCAACAGAATGAAATACCCTCTTTCAGTGGAGAGTTTTATTTCACTATTTCCTAAGCTAAATAGTGTAATTAAATATTTTGCAACTGAATTAAATATCATTTCTCCGATGAAATGATTTGGTTCATAGTGGTCGTTTCATTTCGTTTCATCCGTTTTGGTGCTTTGCAACTGAATTAAATATCATCTCTCCGATGAAATGATTTGGCTCATAGTGGGCGTTTCATTTTGTTTCATCCGTCTTGAAAACGGGTTAGCACCATGTCATGAAGATGACACTGCTTCCTCTATTCCCTCATTAATTTAATGTCATGTCAGTAAAAAATCTGATGTGTCATGGTAATTAATAATATGAAACCCGAGTGAATAGCACGGGCATTTTCAACGTAAAAGACTAAGTAATAATACAACGGTAGAGGATACAACCGGTAGTAGGGTGACAATTTAGAAGAGTCTTCACGACTTCACGGTGACAATTTCAGGCATGAACGGGACAGTAACGTGCATAGTGACAAAGCAAGGCGATTTTGCTTCGGAATCCAGGCTTTAAGCATGCGATGCCGAGCACCAGTCAAAGCATCAACAGGACGTGCTGCTGCCCAGTTGGTCAGAAAAGAGTATATTACATGCGAGTCGATGTAAAAGTGTATTGCTGGCATCCTCCAGGCACAGTCACACCGACGATATGATGTGCGTTGCAGAATGCACCGACGAGAAGAACCTATGGGAAAAACCAACGTGACAGTACAGTGGTTCAAATGCGTAGAAGAAATTGGTTGTTTAGACAGGTAATGGTACTTAGCATAGGGTTTAGTGGCAGAAGCATGTTGTTTTTTAAGAAGGCAACATGTAAAGCCACGTGAGGGAATGCAATGTGAGAGCTTTTCAAATCTTTTCATGAAGATCCTACACGTACACACTATTAGTACATTTAACTGAAATTCTAGTTAGATCTAGTGTCATAATTTTTTTTAAAGAAGATCTAGTGCCATGTTGCTCGCCTCCATTTCACTAACATGTGGGAATTCTTCTATTGGAGAGTTGGGAACTTGGTACGGGAAGAATTTGTAATAGTCGAATGCATTGCAAAAGTTGGGGAGTAGAATAGTCCCTTACATTTTGTGTTTCAAATTGAAAAAACGGAACTATCTACTGCTGCATCCTACAAAAGATGTCCATCAAACGAGTCATCAAAAATTCCTTTTTATAAAATGCTACGGAAGAAAAATACAAGAAACTTATAAGCTCCAAAAGGAACACTAGCTAGTACAAGTTACAAATTTACAATGGAGGTTCCTACACTCCTACCCAATTCTAATGGGCGATCAATACACATCAAATGATTGCCTAATGAGCGACCCAAATAGTCCCTGTGCGAGCTAGACGTTGGCTTGAACTGGATCTTAGTTGGCTTGAAAGGCCAGAGACAGACTATTGTTTCCTTATCTTATGGCACAGCCCGGACCCAAGGCAACATACAGACAATGCAGACCTCCCAATGGCCACTTGTTAGTGATCATTACGCTTGTATGGAAGCAAGACGCTGATGATTGTCAATTTGCAGCTAGTATGGTACCAATATGTGACATCAGGCATAACCGACTCTGCGACCCAGCTGATTTGTTTAAGTCTCACCGAAGTCTCACCGAAACTCCTCGTAAAAAACGGTTTAGTACGTGTGTTGCGATGGGATGTGCAGACCGGCGCTGGTAGGAGAGACAAGCGTGGCAGCGTGCCCATGCACCTGGAGTTAGCTATGGACAATTGGCCCGAGATATATATGGGAATTGGGATGTATTAGTGCTCCCTGGGCATAATGGTAGGTTTAATAATGGGA
Organism: Zizania palustris; assembly: GCA_019279435.1. Classification (NCBI taxonomy): domain Eukaryota; kingdom Viridiplantae; phylum Streptophyta; class Magnoliopsida; order Poales; family Poaceae; genus Zizania; species Zizania palustris. The sequence goes on along the minus strand of JAAALK010000283.1, from coordinate 38,057,388 downwards.
CCTTGACGACACCTATGTGTTTCATGAAAAAAGTTTCAGAACGAGGAAAATAGGAGGGGGACAAGATGGAGTGCTCAAGGATGTAGAGGTCGACCTGGCTTCCACGAGTAAAGCTTCATAACGAAAATGGAGGTGACAAGATTATGGGGAGTTCTCAAGGATGTGTAAAAAAATTGGGGTGAGAGAGGCTCGAACTCTCGACCTCAGGATAACTCAAGTAGCTATGAGACCTACGCGCTAGCCAACTGCGCCACCACCCCATCGATGGAGTTGGTGAAACATGATGTAATATCACGCTTCTATGGAATGAGGAAATAAGATACATCTTTTTTTTCAGTAGCTATTAATGCAAACGACAAGTTAGGTGGTGTCTGGTGGTCTGCGAATCAATGGCAGGTTGGCAGCTACACAAATGTATCTGCATGCAAATTCCATATATAGAGAAAGGCTATTCACATCAGAGGTCAGCAAAAAATCTAGGTCACTATCTGATAAAGGCAATGACAAGCACATGCAGTTAGTTGGTTCTAGAAGACAGCACACGGGCTAAACTAAGATGTACATCAAAAAAGGGCTTTCAAACTTAAAATTGAAGAACCGGGATGTCAAACTTCCTCTTCTTTTTCTCTAGATCATTTCGAGGGCAGCTTCGAGATTCCTGCTCTGCATTGATTTGTTTGTTCAAGCAGTCAATCATACTTTTTCTTCGTGCAACTGGCATACTCCTAAATAATCGTGATACGTTCTTATCAATGACAGGTTCCTTTGTAGATTTGGATACAGATTCGCCTTTAGCCTTCTTCAATTTTGCTTTGCATTTAGGCTCTGGAATCAGAGGATTCTCTCCATCTTCTATAAATGGCACAAGCAAAAATGTCAGCCTTCTTAGTTTTCACTTTTCAAAGGTGAATAAGCAAAGCAATGTAGCAAGATAATAAACAGTCTGAAATTAATTAACAAATATGTAATACAATCAGTGGAGAACAGTAACAATGTGATTAATGATGAAATCAGAATCTCTTGTCATCACTGGTACATTCACCATTAAATCATAAATTAAATACTTCAACAGCTAGACAATAAATTGACAGTGCAGTGTTTCAAAGCACTTGGATAGAGACAATGAAATCAAGTGTTCATGTAGTTTAAGATGTAGACTTACCTAAGTGCTCAAACTCAAAACCATATGTTCCATTATAAGAGGGAAAATGATTGTGTCTTTGAGATGGAGTTGTGGGTCTCTCCAAATTGGCAGTTTCAGCTGCACTACTAGGACACCTCATAACCATACCATCACAGTGAGACGGTATGCACAACATGATTTCATCTTTTACATTAGTGCTGTTGAAAGCATTGATCGAGCATCCCTTAGCTGGATCTTCACAAAGGACAGATGCTTTGCATTGACTTGTTTCAGCTTTCTCTAACATGTCACCGGAACTATTGTTACTATCTTCAGTTGATGTTGGACAGTCCAAATCTATATTCTCCAATACTGACACAGGAGATGCACCACTTATATTTTCAGGATGAAGGGCCTCCTTTTGCTCCAGCAAACTTGAGAACCACTCAAATTTGCCTTGTCTAACATAGAAGAGAATATATCCTTCCTGGTTCAGTGCACTTCCTTCACTAATAGAATCAACCTGCAAAAAAATATGATCATTGAAATGCTGAATGATCATGTTGTGATGAAACGAAAATCAATAGCAAGTGACTTGTGGCACATACATGGGAGTCATTCATTAGATGCCAAGTGCTTGGTGAAGAACGAATGGAGCAAACATAATGGCCATAGTTAGGTAAACCAGAATGTTCAACAATACCATAAAGATCGTATTTCAGTTCATTCTGCATGAGGCAGAACAAGCAAAACATCAAAATGTGCCTTTGTGGTAAAGCTAATGCTATTAACAGAGATAGTAGAAAAACTCACATCGCCATTAGGATCACTATGGAATGGCTTCAGATCAAGATTTAATGGGTACACCACATGTTTGTCAATCTTTTCAACAGAATTGTCAAGGGTGGTGAAACGCTTGAGATGAAATGCAATGGCATCTGGTGATCTATCAAGAATAAGCTGCTTGTTCTTAGTAACTTTTGCATTACAATGTTCACAGGTCAGCTTGTTCTCAGCATCCCCAATTTGCTCCACTTTGGTAAAAGATTCCAAAGCATCAGTAAGGTTGTCAACTTGGTCAATCTCCAGGCTGAGATCAAGGAAGGGCTCAAATGTCTCCGAGCAGTGTCCACACTCACAGCAAATCAACTAGATGGATAGAACAAATTCAGTTGCAGTTTCAATGCGCCAAGAGAGCAAAAAAGAGTGATCACAATGCAACTTACCTGACTCTTTAATCGGCCTCCAAAAACCTGCTTGACAATACTTTCTTCATCAAATGATGATGGCTTATCCTTTGACTTAGGATCAATGGTGCACTTATGCAAGTTATCCAGCAAACAACGCAAGAACTCATGCGCATCTTCCTGCTGTCCTGGTCTAAAATCTGAAGATAATTCTGGGTAATCTTGTCAAGGAATTCTACATCACAGGATTTGAAAAGTCAGACAAATACAATATCATAACAGAAATACAATGTCAGCACAATATTCAGTGAATATTACAATGCACTGAAATTGAAATAATATTATGATAAAGAACGTGCATACATTAAAGAGTGCCAATTATATAAATGATACACCAGGAATCTTCAGGCACATAAACCCAATGATTGGCAAAAAAAATGCAAGTGATATTACTGAGCAAGCAAGTGCATATAACACACCAGCTTTGTGGACGTGGTAAAATTAAACTGCAAGGCAAAAAAAACTGATGAGCAAAGGATACTCCTTAAATTATCTCTGAACCTCACAGGCCTTATAACAGATCCAGACCTTCGGAGTGATTCATCAATATGTTCTTTAAGAGCACAGAATGAACAGAACCCATCTTTATCATCTGCAGGATTCCAGCAGTTTGAATTATGAAACTAAAATGGCAATGAACTTATAAGCTTTTTAGTAAATAAGAGATAATTATCAGAAACTATACATACATGAACATGGAGCACAGTGATCAGTGGAACATAGCTTAAGAAAAAGTGGGACTGTATGAGTGATACACTGGAGAATTGCATTTAGGAAGCATGTGTTCCCCATATTGGCAAGACCAGCTCCCTGCACATGGGAGACTTTTTGAGGACAGAACATTGAATAAATTAAGTATTTCAATAATACACTCTTAGGGCAGAAGATATTGCATAGACAGCATAGTGCATAACTGCATACCACAGATTGAGATTGCCTGCTGCAGGAAAAGGACAAAGAAAGCTGTTTGTCTTCCTTGTCGCAAGGTTCAGTATCACTCTGTTAAACATTATTTGTCAATACAAATGCTTCAATATAAGAAAAAAATCAAATCTGAAATGCCATGCATGACAAGCAATTAAGATGGCTGTTACGGACAGAAACTTGGTGTCTAAAACATAGCTTTGGGTGCTGATTCAGTTATATCATTAAACAATGGTATATGTATAGTGTCCAGAATATTTTTTGGAGATAAACTAATAGATAATGTCAATAAAGTTTGACTGCATGTACCACAAACCACTTCTTTCTATTGGAGGGGGTAATAAGTGTGATTGTGTGAAGCCACTTACACTGGAGTTGCACAGCATGTTGTCGAGAAAGAAGGATGATTGATGCTTCGTTTCCACATCCCATACATCTATTTCATCCTGCAACACCGCCAACAATAATATTAGGGAACTTTATACAGCTGGTAATTTCAGTTAATGGATAATAATTGGGTAAATGTTTCAGTTCAATGCTTATTGTGTAACCCATTAAGCATATAATGGGGTCACATGACCACAAAGGACCTGCGATAGAAACAGATCAGTAAATATAAATAGCATATACCTCAGATTGGGGCTGTTTGTTTTCAGGCCAATGTGCACTTGGCATGTATCTATCATCCATCGAGCCCAAGCTGCTCTGTATACGACAAAAGGCATATCAAAATAACTATAAGGTAGTAAAGACCAAAAAATCATAAGAAATATCAAGCTGATGCTACATGCATACATTGTGATCATTACTGTTAATTGTGGGGACACAAACCATATCCCAGGAATCTGAATAGCTCTGCAAGCACAACCAGGAAATGCTAAATTAGCCATCACAAAAAACATGCAATTGTGCTTTAAAACAAATGGTAACGCATATAATCACATATTTGTACAAGAATGTAGTAAGTTTAGTTTAGAATCTTACAACGGAGCGAATCGGCTGGCAGATGGAGAAAAATGGTTGATATTGCTCGGTTCTCACATCCCCACTTTCAGCACCAGGGTCACCCTAATGACACAATTGTCAGCATAAAACATATGTGTAGTCATGTAGATGATCCAAAAGTACAAAAACATCAATATTTGTGATAAGTATTGCCAAAAAATAGGATGAAAGCAGACTGCAGGTTGAAATTACTCATTGTTTTAGTTTATTTAACTACATGCAGACTAAACAATTTGAGGAAGCACTCCACAATTTCGATGATAGACTAGCTGTAAATAAGGGTGCATTTGGTTCTACTTTTGAAATTTGCTTCTGCTGTGAAAAAGCAGAAGTTGAACCAAACAGGTTTACCAGACCTGCTTTTCCCACGAAAAGCAGTTTTTTCTAGTACAAATTTGGAAGTAGCTTGAACTCTGTTTTTCTGTTTTTAGTACAAATTAGATAGCATGAATTCAAGGTGTCTTGATTGATCTAACATCATTATATTTTATATTGCATTGCACAATTTCATGAGATAGCTATGTGGTTGTCGGTTATTTTATAAGATGAACTATGGACTTTTTATTTATCTAAAATATTTTCCAATTATTTAGTTACATCAATGTTGATTGTTTCCTATTTATATATATGTATGGAATATTATAATGGTGAAAATTATGTCAGTTATAAAAAACAGTCATCTCACAGTAGCTTCAACCAAACGACTTTCAGTTTTTCCACAGCAGACAACTCATAGCAACTTTTTCATAGCAGACAACTCGTAACATTTTTTTCACAGCTCAGTAGAACCAAACACACCCTAAATATCCCTAGTACCTGATAGTATGTAAAAGTGGTTGCAAGGTGCATCCAGAATCCAGATTTCCAGATATAAACATTATTCTCCCTAATTAAGAATGGGGCTAAAATCATAGCAATAACCCAGCCAAAACGCACCACAAAAACGCTAAACCCTCACATAATCGCCACATGGCAAGCCAACCCACTGGCCAAAATCACATCCTGAGTAAGTAAAAGCTAGCAACCCAGTCATACAACACAAGCTACGGCTGACAAAAGAAGTCCTACCCCTCCCAACCCCAGATAATGAACCAAAAAGACAAGCAGGTCAGCAGATCTCACTGGAGCATAGGCCAGCTTGTTCACGGCCAGTGTTGTCCTTATCCACCATGCGAGGAAGGAAGCTGTTGGTTAGGGTTTCGCACATGGTAAGTAGCAGATTGGTACAAAATTGTTTCCTAAGTGTTGCCAAAAATGGTACAAATGAATGAAAGGTGAAAGACAGGTCAAAATTATAGTCGTTTTATTTTGTCTAACTACATGCAGGCTGTCGCACATAAACAGTTTGGGGGAGTCAGCACCGTAGTTACCACGATTTCTACCGTCTATTAGCTGTACACAAGTATCATCAGTACCCAATGCCATGTAAATTTGGTGATGAGGGGCAACCAACCCAGATTGCCAGACAGATTAACGCCATGTTCGCCGGTTAAGATTGGGGCTAACATCAGCCCGCTGGCCAAAATCGCATCCTGAGTTAGAAAAAACTAGCAGCCCGGTCGTAGCACGCAAGCTACCGCCGACAACGGCAGCCCTAGTCCGAAACCCCACCCAGCCCCAGACACTGAACCATACAGGCAGGCAGGCCAGAGGATCTCACCTGGATGGGGGCGGGCTCACTCACGGCCGCGGCGTCCTCCTCCTCCTCCGCCTCCGCCATGCGAGGAGCCGAGGCAGCCGCCGGTTTAGGGTTTCGCGCGCGGTAGGTGGTGGGTTGGTGCGCACCACAAAGGATCGGGAGGGGAAGGTTCGGTTAGTAGATTGGTTGAGGTTTAGGGCGACGGGAGCAAAAGGCAGGGCGATTTGTTGGGTGGAGGCGAGAGGAGGGAAAGATTTGGGGAACGTGGGAGACGAACTATTTCGGGTTTGAAAAGGAAGCGGGGCGCGTTATAAAAACTGCCGCTGCGGCGGACCGGGAGCGGTAGGAATCAGCGAAAGGCGGCAGGGTCAGCGAGGAGAGAAGGCAGGAGAGATATTCGATATCTGTTTATCGCTGAGTAATTGTTTTATTAAAGTGTAGGTATGAAAAAATAGTAACTATGGGTATAGAAATAGGAAAAAATATATACTCATTGAGTAAATGATTAAATGATTATGGATATGAAAAAATAGTACTCGTACCCGTTTATCCGTATACCTAAAAATTAATTAGACCAAAATAACAAAAGCTCAAAAAACATACATGCAAACCCCAATTTCTACTCCTTTCTTTCCTATTCTTCCGGTCCCCCATCGGCCGCTCACCCACTCCAACGCACAGTGGCACAAATGCACACTCTAGTTTTCCTTCTCCTCCTAAGCCCTCACGCATGCGACGCCACCGTCGTCCACCATCGCTCCCTCGTGTCATCGCTTGTCGGAAATATGATCTTGAGGTTCTCTGTTGAATGCTTTTAAGCATTAATCATCTAGTGATCGACTTTTTTCAGAAGACTGGTGATAGGGGCCCGAGTCCTCGAAATCTCGCACTTGGAAAGTTGCCTCCCAACCACTAGCATTCCAACGATTAGCTTTAAAGATCAGGCCATCATCAATCACCATGAAGACCATCATCAAGGATAGCAGTTGTCTTCATTAGTCGCTCCCCACTAATCGACCGTTTCTCTGGTTATTAATAAGATCATTTATCATCATTTATAACCCTCGATCCCTCTTATATAAAGGGATCGAAGGGAGCCTACAAAAGAGACGTCTCTCCAGACACGTTTTCTCATACTTTGAAGAGAAAGTCCTTTCTCTCATTAGTACAAACACGGTAGATGGCTATTATTCTCTGGAAGGCCTGAACCTGTCTAAATCTCCTGATTTTTCATTTTGCCTTAGATCTTGAGGTAACCATTGAATTGTCGTCACAACTCCCCTCAGACTTATACAAATCTCATTGTGGGTATCCCATAGCTATTGTTATTCTACACAATGACACCATCGACTGGTTCGCACCGTCGTCGATCCCTTGCGCCCCCGTCAGTCGGTTCTTCTTGGCGCGTGCCGACGTCACTCCCTCGTGCGTTCACGGATTCACACCGCCGTCGTGGTCCCTCGCATCGACCGACCGATCGGTTCTTCCTAGCTCGCGACGCCGATGCTCCCTCGCACTGATGCTTAGACCGTCATATGAGATATGGCATGTCGCTTGCTCGTTGCTTTGCTCCGGTTGGATATGGGTACCCATCGGGTATCCGATACCCGTGCGGATACGGGTATGGGTATGGGCAAGTAGTGCCTGCGAGTATTTTATCCACCAACATCCCTAGGTGTGGGTTTGATTTTTGTTGCGTGAGTAAACTAATCTTTAATTTGATAGGAGTTGTGGTTTTTGTGAAATTATTCTTTATTTTATTAAAATTAATATTGGTTTCACGGTAGGTGTCAGTTACATGTACTGTATTTAATATTATCTATGTCTAGGGGAGCTATAATTTTCATCGCGTGGCCATGTGGGTCAACCCCAGTCATGTGGGGCTATAAGTCGATCTATTCTTTATGTCTGCTTCTCCATTTAAAATAGCAGTGGTTTTTATGGTATTATTCATGGCAACTAGAGAACAACAACAATAATATCACTTTTAGTTATAACGTGTGTCCGGTCATTATTCCATGACGAGAGTCTGTTATTGTTTTTAATCATCTCATATCCACAGTATGGTATATAAATGTTCTTTATATATTCCTTTAGAAATTGTGAATTCTTTCACGCCTTTTCACCTATGGTAGAGCCAAGAATTTTGCCGATATCAATAACTATTGCTTCAAAATTTAGTGCGGTTGTGTTTTTTGAGTTTCAATATATGGATACACACCTAGAAATTAAAACTCACACGGTGTCCATTAAAAAAGATGTTCTGGTGACCTGATAGCTTACGATTTGGCTTTGTTTTTCATTTTAGATTTGCATATAGTTAACAACAAGAAGGCTGGAATTATGACTCCACTTGGGACTTGGGGTGGCAAGCTAAACATGCGGAGTCTAATCTTCATTTATTTTTAAATGATATCATCGAATTTTTATCATAATAGACTATTCATTTTATTTAAAAATAAATTTTATAAAAATACGTAAAAAATTATGATGGAAATATCTTCAATAATAAAACAAATTATAACAAAATAAATGATATTTTAAAAAGATTTTTAAATAAGATGAATGATCGAATGTTGTGATAAAAGCCAATTATCTTATTTAAAAATGAATAGAGCGAATACTAATTAGAAGCAGTGGTTAGACACATGATTTCATTATCGTTAAACCAACGGACAATTTGATCCTCAGAGCGACGAATAAACTCCTAAATCCAAACCAGAAGTTGACAGAGCCAACAGGCGGATTCTTGTGCATCCCACAAAGGGCCCAATCCCCACAAGGCAGAACACGCGAGCGAAGTCACCCGGCCTGTGCAGGCGCAACGCCTCCCTTCTCCTCACGGGCCGGAGTTGCTGGGCCTTGCGCAGCTGATCTGAAGCCACTGCCTCGCATACTGCGCCGCTCCTCCCTCCAGCCGGTGGTAGTCATCTTCCTCTTGCAGATTGAGGGCCCCGTGCGGAGTGCGGACTCGTGAATCCGTTGGGGAGGCCGGACCAACCAGTCGGACGGCCGAATCCTTCATCGCCTTCCGCTCCGGCTCGCCGCTGACCTCAGCCGCGCGGCCTCCCGCCCCGACGTCCTCCGCGGTGCGGGGTTCTGCCCTTCTGCACCCTTACCAGATCTTCCGCTCTGCTGCCGGGATCTCGTGTATCGTCTTCGCCGCTCCAACGGAGATGGGGCTCGACGCCTCAACCGCCGCGTGCTGCGCCCTCCCGGTATTCGTGTCTTTGCTCGTCGTCCGCTTCGCGTACGTGATGTATCACAGCGGCCGGCCGCTTTCGAGGCTCTCTGCCTCAGCCGCCAGAGTGCGGTGTCTCATCGTCCTCGGGTCTGGTGAGAACGTCTTCGGCGCTGAATACCTATGGCCTATTTGTGCTGTAGCATTTCTTCTTCCTGAAATTGATCGTAACAGCTGCTCACTTACTTGTTACCATATAATACCTTCTATTACATCATACTCGACATTGTTCTTAAAAAAATACGGTCTCAAATGCTCGAGTTTAATCACATCTGTTATTTCATAGGTTGTTTTATACTATAAACTAGATCTGGGATCGAACTCAGCGTCAACACTATCCATTTTTGCCTGCCCGTCATTCAAAAGATAGATCAAAGTCAAACTATTAGATTCGGGACATGCAAAATACTTATCTGAGATGTGTATCAATCTGCCTATATACTGTATAAGGTATCTATTATCCCTTGGAATGTTGTGTTGCTCATGCAACTCTGATGATAACATCATCCAGCAAAGTATCAACTGATACATTTTCCTAATTAGGAACTCACTCCTGGTAGCCTTGACTGGAAATTTTCCAGCTCCAGATTACTTTCTTCACAGGCAGTAATCTTTTTTATTTGTCTGTATATTTCAACCTGGTATTGTCGCAAGCCAAATGTACTTCTTACTTCAGTCATTCCCCATCACATGCAAATGATATTGTTTCTGCCAACACACTTATTACCATGTCTCACCTAAGGCTGCATTTCATTTTAGCCATAGATGTCTTACTCAGGTTTATGTTCACTTATTGTAAAAATAGCGTAAACCTCTTGACAATTTGATCTTTCTCTGCATCACTCTGGCTTACGAAGAATATCCAAGTATGTGTTCACTGCCCACTCTATTTTGACTGCTTGTACTCACGAAAGCATAGTTGGAAGCATCGATTAGTGTATCACTATTATTTTTTGAGAATAACCAGCAGGAGAGGACATATCACTATTATTATTGCTATTTTACTGAACTTTTGTTCACCTTATTGTTAGGGGAATTAAGTATATACTTTGTGTAATTATATTTTCTACAAGAGACATTATGGGACACATTTTTTTTTTTGAGGAAAATTATGGGACACATTGATTTCTGAGTTTGTTTTACAGGAGGGCATACAGCAGAAATGATGAACATTGTAACTACTCTTCAGAAGGATAGGTTTACACCAAGGTACTATGTAGCTGCGCTTACTGACAACATGAGCCTTCAGAAGGCACAGGTCTATGAGCAGTCACTGGTTCGGGTCGAGGTGAATTATCATGCTTCATCGAATTATGATATGTTAGAATTTTCCCGAGCAGTTACAACTTACAATTTGTACTGATGATTCTGTTTGATGCCTTCTCAGGCTGATAAAGAAGAGACCCTTGAGAATGCACAGTTCATGCAGATATACCGCAGTCGAGAAGTGGGCCAATCTTACATTACTTCCATTGCAACAACATTGCTTGCCACCTTACATGCTATGTGGCTAATAATAAGAATAAGACCACAAGTGGTGTGCTTTCTATTCAAAGTTACTAGCGCCCATAATGGAACATTAACACAAATATATTAATTGCTTGTAATACTCCTGCAGATTTTTTGCAATGGTCCAGGGACATGCATTCCTCTTTGTGCCTCGGCGTTTCTTCTGAAGGTAACTTCACAATTTCACATCCTTATTTTACTCTGGCCAGGTGTCGCGCCCCGATTTAATAAATCAGAACTTTATTGATATTCCATAAAAAATCAATAAAACAAGATGTTCATCATGCGACCACGTACAATACGGGCAATCATTCACGGTCCGTGGACCGCATTAATACAAAAGTGAATAAAGATGAAGAGAAACTAATAAAATAAGGGTCCTAGATGAACGCCTCCTTCCAGTCTCGCCTTGACTGGGTCGCTACTCCAAACCTTTATCCTCCTCGTAGTAGACGAGTTCTGATGGTGTAAGTCAACGGGGTGAGTACAGATGTACTCAGCAAGCCACTGAATGCAAATATAATGCAAGATAATACCAAGGGTGATAGTGGCTAGTTTTGCGGAAGCAGCATATTTGTAAAGCATTAAATGTGAGCAATTTATTAGTACAGAAAGGAAAACATGTGAATGCATCATCATCTTCTAACTCGAGGAGTACGTTTTACCTCCCCGCACAGCAGTCCTTATATGCCATGAATAACTCATCCTTTCAAACAATTGTAAACTAACTGCGAGTAGTCACACAACCCGCCCTTGACCGTGGGCTCGGCTTTTCGAAAAGATTGATTTACTCTGATCAGAGATGTACCACTGTACTCACAAGGCACGCACTCATCACTTACACCAAAGTGTAACGAGATGACCCATTTCACGGGAACTCGTGCCAAAACCTTCCATATGGTTTCCCCCGACTCAACAGCACCCTCTTATAGGTTTCGTACCGTGTCTCGCCATGTCGAGTTTCCACAATACCCCCTCTTGAGCCATCGTCGGTACAAGGCGCCCTGAGGGCTAGCCCCTTGCCCCCTCCACTATGGTGCCGTGAGACGGAGTGTTCCACACTTCCAGTTAGGACTTACCCATTAGACTTGTGGTTGGTACGGAAGTGCTTTGCAACAGATCCCGCAGACCGGTCCTTATAGTGCCCCGGGTGCGACATACCAAAATCCGAGCTTGCACCCGGAACCCACCATACTTATAACATACCTAACTCCAACAGAGTCCAGAGATAAGAGTAACGGGGTATTTCATATACCAGAATCCATCTAACTACGACTCATTCTTTATATCCTATAGCAGTTGTGCCGGTACATTGGGCACTAGCTAATATAATATTTGTAGAGTGACAAGGAGTTAAGGCTCAATAAGCATGGCTTGGGTTTGCACACAAGGACGGGGATCTAATAAATATAAGTGTAAGGCTTGATCTTTGACTAATGCAATATTAACCTATGAGTTATAGCGATAATTTATTAAATCATGGGCTCAATAATGATCAATTGTTCCACAGAGGTGGTCGATGACTTGCCTTGATCAGCAAAGGAGGATGGAAGAACCTCGGGGTAGAACTCCTGCTCCTCGACAAACTCGTAGTCTTCTCGATACGGAAAAGTAAACAATACATTCAATAAACAGATAAAAATCCACCAAATAATAAACATACATATTTGTGGGTGTTTTTATGTGAAGTAATATTTTGATATTCTAAAGTTTGGTATAAAACAGTAAAACTTAACTTTTTAGGATTTTTCCTAATTTATTTTCTGTATTTCTAATTTTAACCCTAAGGGGTTTTTATTCTTTTATTTGTTAAAAATGTTTTGGGTAACAGTAACATACTGTTTTTATGGCATTAATGTGTAGAGAATTTTATTCTGGATTTAACAAAATTTGAATGGTGAAATTTGGAGTTAAATTGAGCAAGATATGAATTTTTGAAGTTTAAACTATTTTCTGGAATTTTATTTAAACTGAAAAAGGGTTCTGGTCCACGGTGAGCCAGGCTCACGGTGGACCCTGGTACTGTGCGCGTGGACCGGCTGATCCAGAGCCGTTGGATCTGGATCTGGCGGCCAGGCGCGAGGCGGGAGGGGTTAAGTACTTAAGTGAAATCGGACGGTCCAGATTAAAACATAGCGAACGGGTACGCGTGGACGCACGAGATTGATCCTGGGGTTTAAGTAACGATCGACGGTTGCGATCGCTCCGTACCCCTTTGACCAGATCTAAGGCTGAGATTAAATCCCTCGGGATTTAATCTGTGCGCTCCGATCGCGATCGTGCGGCCAGGATTTAATCCGGCACGGCACGTGCGTAAGGGGGCCTCGCACCCTTCGTCTCCGGCGACGGCGGGGCTCGGTTGAGGCGGCGACGGCGACGGCGAGGGGGCTAAGTCCTAGCTACCAGCAAAAATGGAATGAGGGGGTTACGGCGGTTCCAACCATACCTGCGGCGGCGAGGGTAGTCGAAGGATGGTGGCCGGCGGCGAGGGTCGTTCGGGTGGTCGTCGGCGACATAGATCTGGTGGTCTTCACGACCGATGGAGGCGTGGCCGAGGACGGGTGGACGACGGCGGACCTGATGGGGGCGGTGACTAGGGCGGAGGAGGCCAGGATCGACGGCGAGCGGTGGCCGGAGTTGAAACCAAACCAAGGCTCGAAAGAAGGGCGACGACGCTCTGCTTTCGCTCGAGGATGGCTCTGCTGGTGTGGGGTGAGTGCGGTGAGGGGAAGGGCTTAAATAGGGGTCACCGGCGGCGAGGATGGAAGGTTAAACCGGGGAAACCCGAAGGTTTATTTCCATCTCCGGCGAGGTTCCCTTTTTTCCTCGGATAGGCTTCCATATACTCGATTGCGCGTGAACCAAGGCTGGAAGGGGGTCGCGGTGGTCGGGGAAAGGGATCCCAGGGCGGATCGGGCGAGATCGAGGCGGCTGGCGACGAAACAGGGAAGGGGATCGCCGGCGGGAAGGAAGGGGGATCCCCTTCCAACGAGGAAGATGATCCCGACAGGTGGCCCCCACCTGTCGGTGTGCGAGTGCAGGGAGGAGGGCGTCGACATGCGGGACCAAGCGATCAGCGGGTGAATGCGGCGCATGTGAGACTGACGGGCGGGCCAGGCGGAGCGCGGGTGCGGGGAGGAGAGAAGGGGAACGCGCCGACAGGCGGGCCCCACCTGTCAGTGGCTCATGGCTTGGACTGGGCTGGGCTCGGTCACTTTGAAGGTTGCGGCCCGTTAAGGATTTAAAATTGTTTTCTGATTTAAAATAATTCCAGTAATTCATTTATTTGATTAAGGGTTGAATCACTGTTGATAAAAATTTGTAAAAATTCCTAAAATTATATCTTGGGCTTTAGTTCAGCTCATAAAATTTTCAGGTCCAAATTTTGAGTATTTCTCCCTGTTTGGCTTTATTTGGGTTCTTTTATGAATTTTCCTTTAATAATAAATCCAGAAATGATTTAAATAATATTTTTCTTTTATTTTATTTGTTTTTATTTCTTGAGGTGTTACACCAGGTCAATAGAATATTATTACTTGATGTAGTATACTGTATAAGACTCGTGGTACACAGACTTATAGAGCAGTTACTATGAGGTCAATGTCGCCAGAAATCCAAACGTCCAATCGTCATTATTTGATTATTTATCTCGCTTTCAAGTCAATGCAATACTTTCTATTTCTACTGAATTGTTGTATTTCTGCAGGCTGTTGGTTTGGGATGGTCCTCCATTTTCTACATCGAAAGCATTGCAAGAGTGAAGAAGCTTTCATTAAGCGGCTTGCTGTTGTACAAGCTACGAATTGTTGATCAATTCATCGTTCAGTGGCCCCAGCTGCAGCAAATATACCCTCGAGCGCACTACGCCGGCCGTTTAATGTGAAAATCAACCCATTGCTGACATTGGGATACCATGTCGCAGATGATCCCTTCCTTTGACTAGATGTGACACCTGTCAAACATTTTTCTTCCTTTTTGACAGACTGGAATAACTATTCATGCTTACATTCAGATATAGTGATATACAAATTCCATGTGACTCTGTAAAGAACAAGATTGAAGAGAGGATATACCGCGATGTGTAGAAGCCATTTTGTATGAGAATGATTACGGTTTCGTTGTTTCTCTTGTCTTTTGTGTTATTTGCCAATTAGACATGCACCATATGCTACGCCGCTGAACCAGTTTGTTAATTCCATTTGGGAGTTTATTTTTTAATTCCATTTAAGAGTATTCTAATTTTGTTTTTGGAATAGAAGTTTCTGGCACTGGTTGCTACTAGGGTGTTGTTTTGGGTTTAATAAAACACTATAAATTTATTTTGTACAATATTTTTTATTTATATATCAATATGATTAAATATTAAATATTTAAATAGGTTGCTATTTTAGATATAATGATGACTTGAATAAAATATATCACATAGATTTTTTTAGTTTAGCTAATGTAACATGACTAATATTGTAATGGAACAAACAGTATTTCGCTAAATATTTACGGTTTGAGCGACCAAATTAAAAGTTCCTGCTAAGCTTGCGTTGAACACCCGGCCCAATCATGTCCACAGAATGGCCTATTGACAAATCTCCGTAGACCAGGCTCACTGCACCGAAGCCCAACACCCGAATCAGGATGCTACCGCGGTCACGAAAGGACAGGTGTCCGGGTCGGATCCACGTCATCCCCTCCCCACATTATCCGTCCCGAAAGGGCACAAGGAAATAAAGAGGAAACAAAAAAGTTAAGGGAGGGGAGGGGACAAGAACTGCCTGCGATCCCACATTCCCACCCACCCCCATCCGGGCTCCTCGCCTCGCCTCCCCTCGCGATCCTCCGATCCGATTCGTTGCTTGGCTCCTCCTCCCGGATTCCCAAGCCAAGCCCGGGGAGCCCCGACGCGCGCGGCGGAACAACGAACAAGGAAGGAAGGAAACGCAGGCGACGCGAAGAAAGGATCAGCTGGGGTGATGAATTGTTACGCTGTATGGACGGAGCAAACGAGAAGCCTCCCCACAAGGTACGCGCCCCTCAATTCCTGTTGTATTGTCCCCTCAATTTTCGCGAAAGGGATCAAACGTTTGAGCTTCAGTTCGTGTGTCTAGAACTGGATTGGATTCGTTCGGTTCGATGCCGCTTGTTTTGAAGAAACAAAGTGCTGTGCTGCGGCAGCGCGAGCCAGTTCATTCTATTGCTGGAGAGACTGACCGTATCGTCGTGCACCGTGGGCAGGAAAAAGGCAGATATGTCTTTCCAATTTTTGTTGGTTAGTTCTGGACCAACTTTTTTTCCCGGGGCGTTTGATACTGTGAATCTGTGATGACCGCAAATAGTTTTGGCACTAGGGTACGTAGTATTGCTTTGCAGTGGTCTCGCTAGTGGAGTGCATATGATTGTTTGGCCAGTGGCCAAATTTAGTCATGCTCAACTGTGCCGAGTGGCCGAGTAACAAATCGTGGCTATAAATCTATAATAATAGAACATGTGTGATGGTTTTCGCTTCATCTTCCTTTGCAACATTCACACAGATGTTTGTAATTGGTATACAAATGCACCGGCATTGGATAAGCTTTTGGCCTATGGTTCTTAACTGGTGAATTGTGCCTGTCAATTTAACTCTCTCGTTGAGGGGTTGAGACTAGCCTCCAATTTAGGTTCAATCTGGCACACCATTGTATTTTTTTAAAGAAATTGGTTATTTACCTAAGCTTTGCCCCATTTTGCATTAAGATGCTGATCAATGCATTGGTGGTATTTGTTTTTCCTAAACCAATTTCCTTACCTTGATGTCTTCTGTTTCATTTTAAGATTAATGTTGTCAATTACAGAAAGTAGGTTTCCTGACAAATGTGTTGCTTTGTCTGAATTATTCTTCTCAACAAATGTTATCTACTGACATCTGTAGGAATTTGTTATTAACAAAATCAAAGATTTAAAACCTTTTAATAGATTATGGCCTTGTGGGTTGTTAAAAGGGTATGAAACAATCAAACAGCTTATTACTCATGCATTCTGTTGAGTGTATCTTTGTACGGAAAATGTCAGGGTTGATAGGCAATTCAAGCCCATATCATTGGCCCCATTTACCTGCTACTTGTATGCTTGGCTACCATATGAGGACTCTTAATCTGTATTATTATGTGGTTTTTAGCACTCTCTGTTGTTCTGCAATTTGCCTGTGCTGTGAACTATCATATGGGCACTCACTCTTAATATTCAATGATTACCTAAAATCCACTCCCTTCATGGATTATAATATGGTTACACTTGTCCAGTTTATCTGCAATGTACCTCTGATGTGGACTATTGTGCCATTCATATTCTAAAAAGTCTCCACAATCCATTATTCTAGTTGTTGCACAGATACACTCACCTATTTGTTTAATCTGTCATATTCATTCGGAATAACAGGACTACTACAAAGTTCTGGAGGTTGATTACGATGCATCTGATGACACCATCAAATTGAGTTATAGAAGATTAGCTTTGGTATGCCGTTATTGGACTTGTTTCCTTTGTATGCAAACAAGTATAGATCAACTCCCTGTAACTGGTAATTCGTGTTCAGAAGTGGCATCCAGACAAGCATAAGGGGGATAATGATGTCACATCTAAATTTCAGGAGATAAATGAAGCCTACACAGGTTTTTTTCCAGTCTCCATTATTTAGACCTAGATTATCATATTATGCTCTCCACTTCCTAGAGATAAGAATTGATATATATCACTATGCATCAGCTATTGAATGATTCACTTTTTTACATTTTATTTTTCAGTTCTAAGTGATCCAGCTAAGCGTCTTGAATATGACCTTTCTGGCTGTTATGAGTTAAATCAATATACTTTGCGAGTAAGGTTTTCTCCTATTGGACTCCACACTCTTCTTGGGCACACTTTGTGTTGAATTTCGTTGTCTTTTCCTCAATTTTAGGAGTACCTTGCAAGATTTAAGGGTATGATACTTACCTGCAATGGCCTTGGCATAGATCATCCTTCAAAATGGTAAAGACATCCCATTTGAGCTCGGTGGCTAGTTTGTTTCACATATTGTTAGGGCTTCATGGCGTGATTCCTATCAGTAGTGTGAACACTTTGAAAAGTTTTGTTTATAGCTGATGTTGATGTCTATGTATTTTTAATTTCATTTTGTAGGGCTCGACATTTGAGAGAATTGGAGCCCCATTGATCTATAGGTAAATCTTATTTGTCCATGTGCTTCTTCGTACTTTCTTTGAGGCCTATTGGATAATTGGCTAATTAGCATTTTTTTGTAACACAACAAAGGATTCTGTCATATACTAATGTATTTTTGCCGCAAGGAATACATGCACCCAGTTTCCAGATGTTTTTCTTGGTTTTCACTAATAAAAGAGGGATAGTTCGTGGTGATTGATTGCCATAAATACAAGCTTACCCTTTCTCAGTAAAACCACTTGTCTGAGAGGAGATGCCAATCTTCTCCCACTAAACATAACCTCACCTTTCATATTCTGTAATTTCAGTCCATGCACTAAAATAACATTAAAGAGTTCCGGTGCTTTCATAGATCTGTGGATGAACATATGCTGAGGTTATTTTAGTAACACAAACTAACATGATCCGGACTGAGCACACTAATTCCTCCAGTCCTCCACTACCTAATAGTTGATGTGACATATAATATCCTAAAGTAGTGGATGACTGGATGATTTTTATACAAGTAATGAGTATATGGCACCCATTTTAGTGGTGTGCCATCTATTCAACAGTACCACGGCATTTTTGATTACGCATTTGAGTTGCAAGGCAAATATTTTGCGGCGGAACTTGGTTGATTGTGATTAGATTGGTGGCACGGATGGGGGAATCACTCTAGCATTCTTTACTTCTAGTTCCAGCTTAGCGGAAAAAATTCTATGGGGGAGGGCCTCAAATCCTCTCTCATGAGGCCCTTCTTCAGATGCTGCCACGCGGAGGAAGAGGGGAAATAACGGTGGAGATGCGACCGGAGCACGACAGTAGCAGGACAAAGCATTGCAGTGGTGCGGCGGAGGTGGTAGCGGGACGGAGCGGCGACATCGGCAGGACGGAGCGGCGGCTTAGGCAAGGCCCTCATCGCCGCCGCGGCCTCCCATGGCCTCCGCCGCCCTGTGGCCTCAGGTAGCGTCACCGTCTTGGTCTCTTGCCGTCGCTGCTCCGTCCGCCGGCCATGCCGTGTAGCACCGCCGGCCCTCTCCGCCTCTGCCTCGTCAGATCTTTTCCTTTTCCTATTCCAAGTGGTGGCATCTTGGGGAGAGGGTTTGAGGGGGAAATATCTGGTGCAATCGTGTGATCTGGTGGATCCAATCAAGATCAAACAATTATATATGAAACTAGTACTTTTTTACTTTTTTCATGTGTAACCGTTGGATCTTGATTGGATGCATCAGATCGTATGATTGCATGATTGCATTGAATATTTCTCGGGTTTGCCTTAGAATTTTTTACCATCCGCCACAGTAGCAAGCTAGAGATGCAAAATTTTCTCTAAAGAAGAAAATAATGAAAACCCTTCTCTGACTGTTGCACGTTCATTGTTTAAATTCGGCCAATGAGGCCCTATTCTGACATTGCAATCATCAAGTGGTTTTCCTTTGTGATTTAAAGTTGAGGTCATGATATTCAGTTCCTTTACCTGTAAAGCGTGACACTCGTGAGGTTGGTGTTTTGGCCGTACCAGCTTTTGTCTCCCAGCTGAAATAATCAAATATAAATTGCACTGCTCTATATAGCAATGCCGCATCATCTCCACGGGAGGGCATTGTTACCTGCTCTATGCTTGGCCCATGGCCCTAGCCTTGTAGGGCCTAAGGCCGATGTGATCGGACGGCGCCATGGGCTTTTGCCGTACCAGTGTACCACAGTCAGCCATGATGAGCATTGAGCAGGCAATATCAGTGTCCATCCTTATTAGTATAACAATCTATAAGCCTGATTGTTAATCTACCAGAAAACAATACTAACCAACCCTGTACCAATCAGTGCTGTTAATCTATACGCAGCTCGAGAAACCTGATTTCATATTCAATCGAAGTCCTAGCGTGGTAAAGGGATAAAGGCTCCTTAAATTGAGTGCTTTTCTCGAGCATACCGTGCGTGGACAAAGGCTGCATTGGTCCATTTTGCTTGCAGGGATCCAGGACCAGACGGACGGCTGCGGTCAGTGGTCACTCGATGCATCTCCCGTGGAGAGTGGACACCTAACTCTTACCTAGGCCGGGTAATGTTTCTGTTCCATGGTTACGTAGCTTGATGTCGCTGGCACAATCATGGCTCTGTACCGGACTAACGAGGAAAAGAAAAGGAGAGTGGAAAAAATGATCAGATTAACACAGCCACAGTCCTGCAGAGCCAGATGCCTCACCGGACTGTCTCTCGCGTTCGCGTAAAAGCCTTCCGACTATTTTCGCCGCAAGGAAACGCGCCCGCATCGATCGTGCTGTGCGACACCCCGGCGGTGGAAGGCAAGGCGTGCGGAGGAGCGCGTCGCGCGCGCCGCAAGAATCCAACCGCGGCGCGTGGCGAGTGGGGGCGGCGTCGCGCGCGCGCACCGCCGTCCGACACATCGGCATGCTCCCGTCACGCGCGGCACCCAGCCACGCAAACTTGAGATGACGGGTCGCCAACCGATCGGGAGGGGAGCGTGGACGCTGCCCGCCGGCCGCGTCGATCTAGGAGGTTCCCAAACGCACGCAGCTGGCCTCTGCCGAAGCGAGACGAAGACTAGTGTGTGTCGCAGGCGACTAATTGGTGACTGGTGAGCCCCTCCTCGAACAGCAGCAACACCACTGCTCGTGGTGGCGATCGAGCTCTCGCATTCGCCAGAAAATCGCCATCATTCCCAAAGATTCCGCGGACAAAGCTTGAGCTGTTGATCAATGATTACCGCATCGTTACGAACAGTGAACTCGATTTAGACTATACGGGGATTGAGGCCGTCGATCAAAGCACCAGTGGCTCGCTCGGCGTGCACCGGAGGACGGCGACACAATGCGGAACGGCTCCTCCTGTCGGCGTGCCAAGGAAAAACAAGTCTACGCTCCCAGTTGCAGAGCAGCGCGACAACCAAACTAGTCCTGCATCTGTGAATGAATCAAGTTATCAACCAGACAACTACACGCTAATGCTACTGTTTCTCCCGGATAATACGCTTAGCACCGGACTAATTAAGGTCGTGCTGGTTTCCGTTCTGGTTAGCTGCACCCACTTTTACAATTTGAACTGAAAAAAAACAGTATAAATTCTAAATATAGATTAGATTATAAGAATCACTAGCTCTAGAATTTAGAAATGAACACTAGCTTCTTAGTGCAGCCAACTAACGAAAATCTGCAGCTGAAACAAAGTAGCACGGTTATGCTGGCAAGCAAGGGATGTGCCCACCTATGAGTCAATACTGGGTTTCCATCGTCACTCCAATCTAGTGGCGACCAACAAAGACCAAATAAAAACATCATGCGAACTACAGATTCGATCAGTGTCGAAAAGAGAAGTACTCTTTTTGCAGATAAATTCAGTGAGCTTAGAGCTTACAATTTCCAATTTGATAATACAGACTAGAAAGGGCACGCATGCACATCAGAAAGGAGAAAACTGCACGAACTTCACACCCATTGGTATATGCACACGTTACGCCCAAATCACAGGCTTTTGAGTTTGAGTTTGGTCTAATTTAATCATAAGATGAGCACGCGAGCCGTAAAAGGGAAAAAGGGGAAATCTCCTGTAATCCGCTTCTAGTTAATTAACTAATTAATCATGTAAAGCAGCTTTAGCAGCACACCCACCCCACTGATCGCTTTTGCGGCGATGTCGACCTATCTCATCCTCGCTCCGGCATGCTCGCCGACGATCTCCGGTGCCGGAACGCCTTGAGCGGGCTCGGGAAATGCCAACCCCACCTCGCCTTCGCCGCCGCAGCAGCAGCTTTGTCCTCCACGGCCGTTGCGGACACCGAGCTCGACCTCGCCAGCCCCAGCCCCTCCTCCTCGTCCTCCTCCGCCGCGACCTCATCCCTGGCCGCGGCCTTCCAGAACGGCGGCCACCCCCAAACCCTTGCCTTCCGCCTCGCCCCGACCCCGCCGGATGCGGCTGCTGCGGCCGAGGCGACGGGGAGGGAGGACGACGCGGCGACGGACCGTGACCGCGCGATGCGGTGCTCAAGCTCGATGAGGGTGTGGACCCGGCTGACAGCGTCGCCGGAGGCCGACGACGAGGATGGGGACGCGCACGAACAGGGACATGGCCGAACGTGAGCGCAGTTGGGGCACAGGCGTAGGAGCCGGTCGCGGAGGCAGTGCGGGCACACCCCACCACCAGATCTCGCCGCCGGGTGCTTCCGGCACCGCCAATCGTCGCCGCCGCCGATAGCCACGGCGACCGCTGCCTTCTCAGCCTTCATCGCCTCAGCTCCGTGCGGTTGGTTGCTCCGTCTCCCTCCCTCCCTCCCTCTCACCTCTCCTCGCCGCTCTTCTCAATCTCAGACGAGAGGAGAGGCGTTACGAAGTCACAGCGTCGCTGTAGTAGGATGCAAAACGGCGAGACGGAGTCTATAACGAAGGCGCCACCGGGGCCTAGCCTAACGGCGTGTGGTTTTATTTACGAGAATGCCATCGGTTTATCTGGCTACTAGTTGCGAGGGATCCTCTGCGTCCGGGAATCAACTGCGAAAAGAAACTCCTCGTGCACCGACCGTTGAACCATTCCCAACAGTTAAACGTTGGAGCAGATCAACCGGTGTCGCTGGCCGCAGACAATCCTGGACCAGGGCTGAAAGATAAGGCTGCCCGCGCACGTGCGGGGCTGGAATGAGGCGTGTCGGGGTCAGTTACGTGGGCCCCACATGTCGGTCTTTTATGACGGGACCGAGGATGTTGTTCCTTTCTCCATGCGACCATCACCACGCCCGGCCCGGCCGCCGCCCGTGTGGTGGACTTGGGTTCGCGACGCGCAAAGGCGAGGCGAAGACCGCACCGCCCGCCTGACCTGTAGGGGTGTATCGTGCAGACCGTACACGCCCGTAATCCGGAAGCGCCGGTGTCCACTGCGCCGCGCCGCGCCGCGCCGCGCGCCCACGGTTGCGGTCGGTCGCACTTGTGGCTTACGACGTCCGCGCGCGCGTCGGGCCTCGTGCGTCTGGTGGCTAGGCGATGACCACTCGTGCAACCTGCAACGCGCGCGTTCTGTGTGTGACGAGGCGTGTGGCAGTACGCCCGTGGTTCCGTTTCGACGAGCTGTTGATATTTCGAGCCGTGCATGGAGGACGACGAGGGGAGCATTTTATCGCTCGACGGCGACGGCGAGCTTAATTAGTGAAGTGTTCAGCTGTTCAACAGAAAATATTATAAGCCTTGCTTCGAGCCCACAGTACCAGTGTCCACACGTGTGTGTATTGTAATTCCACAACATTTTCGAATTCATTAGGCAGGAACCAGACACTGCACAAGGGTAAAATAAATAAATCGGCAAAGGAAAACATATTTCGCTCTCAAATCATGGCCGATCAAATTGCTCCTCGGTGCTGGATCTTGCCTCCGAGACCGTCCAATTTGCTTCTGAAAGGGACGCACAGTACACCGCAAATGATAGTGTACTTGACGCTGATAGTTGAGTCTACAGTTACCAGACGTCTGCAGAGTGCAATCCACGAAATCGTCCCTCCAATCCCCCATTGCCAGACGTGCAGATTCGGACATCGCACAATGCAATCGATCGGGTTAGTGAACGGGTATGTGAAGAAATTTTACTGTGGGTATAAAAATAAGAAAAAATAACAATGTATATCGAATAAAACGGCGTAAAAGATTACGCTAACAGGTTTAAATAACCATAAAAGGTTATTAAGTGAGATAACTGTTTCATGCCTCCGAGTAGGATAATAGCGAGTACAGTTCAAAGTGTCTATTGATTATCTCTTGATTTTATGCCTATGCCTCAGTAAAGATGGGGTATTTATAGACAAAAATGTATAAGAAGAAAATAATTTTACTCTTTAGTTACAATCGTTATAGAGTACACTGTTCCTTGACCTCTATAGTGCTAAAAAGATAAAAATGTCATGTAAACACTTATATAAAGTAGATGTCTAGTCCGTCCCGACGGCGCCCCTTCAGAAGGGGACCATTCGAGGAGTTCTCTTTGGCCAAAGCCTCGCCGAACCCTTCAACCTGCAACCCTCCGGAAAATCTCTCTTCAGCGTAGCCCTGTCGATCGTCTGCATCTCTAAAGAGTGAAGTTTCGACTTCTTTTACCCTTTGAATGGAGTCTCCGGAGAAGCCTCTTATTTACCACGTGGATTGAAGTATTTCCCCCAACGATAGTATTTGTATTCATACACACTTTAAAATTTTAGTGTTTTTAGATTGAATATTTTTAATACACCAAGTGTTCTACATATTTAGATTTGCCCAGGCTTTTGAGTAGACATTTCCATTAGATATATTAAAAGCAGCTGGACTTTGCTGCTTCCACGTTGAGCCACGTCATCGTGCTTGCAAAAAAACCCCTCCACTTTTCACTAATTGCCTAATCCTCCTGCTTTTAGCTGGCGTGGACGCTCCACGGGCCGCCACGTCGCCCTAGCCCGGGACCAGATTTTTTGCGAAAAAGACCTCCGGTTCGTAGCTATTTGCGTGAAGGCACGGGCACCCTATCTCCGCTGAGTTGCATTTTTTGCGTACGAACCCCTGTTTCCTAAGATTTTATACCTGAAGGAGAGAAAATCCGGGAAATCAGACTGTGCTCTAAAATCAAAAAAGACAGGGGGGTTTCGAAAAAATCGTCAAGCCCCAGCCCCCGTGTGCCTGGTCCCCCATTCACCCATCCCTACCCCGCTCGCCACCTCCCCCGACCTGGCCTGCAGGGCAATGTATCTTATGCTCAAAGAGTTATGGTGCTCAAATACACACATTAAATCTGGACCAATGATCTTTCATCCAATGGTGTCCAGCTATTTTGCGTTTACACCCTCCCACCTCCTCTTATCCAACGATTTTTTTTGCACCGGAAAAGAGGGGGTGGGAGGGTGTAAACGCAAATAGCTGGACACCGTTGGATGAAAGATCCTTGTCCCAGATTTAATGTGTGCATTTAAGCACTATAACTCTTTGAGCATATGATACGTTGCTGGCCTACAGCCCTAGCCCACCGCCGCCTCCCCCACCAGGGCGTTTGCCGCTGCTCGTGGATCCCGGCGGCTCACCGTCCCCGTCCCTCGTGTACCAAGATCGGGCCAGATCTGAGGTCGCCTTCCACGGCCACGACGACCTCGACATCGATGACTCGCGGATGACGATGGAGTCGGTCTCCGACTCATACGCCGCCGCGCAGGAAGGCGGGTTCAGGAGCGAGACCTGCTCGGTGTCATCGTTGGCGCCCGGGATGCCCACGACTATGGGCGCTGGTGGCCAGTCCCAAGGGGGGCGTGCCTATATGGTGCTCACAGAGACGCCTGATGAGCCGCCTTCTGGTGCTAGGTTTTTGGGATGATATCCATGCTTGCAATCGCCGCGTTCGTGGCCGCTGGCATCGGCGATCGGGCCATGGGTTCCATGCTCAGCGAGGTCATCCAGTCCAATCCTGGACTGCTTCAGGAGGTCGATCCCAGCACGAGGTGAGGTCTTTGTCATTGTTTATGCATGTCTACCTTATTATTGCTGCTAGCCTACTACCTTCCCACGTCTATCTGGCTAGAATGTTGGGTTACTTCGATTGATTGGCCATCAAAGTTGGGATTTTTACCATGATTATATCCGATCGTGATGTGGCACTGTTGGATTCATACAGGAGCATATTTCCTTGTGCTTTGATTGATCCATGAGCGAAATGGAACCTTTCCACATTTTAGCTTCTTCTTTTGATGCGTTCTTGCCGTGTAAAAGTAACAACAGTATTCTATACTTATCTGCATTTGTGAGGCCATGCATAGCAAAATCGACTGCGTGTTCAAGCCTACAGGCTGGTGCAAATGTGAGGAGAGTTGCAGATTTACTTTGTTCATAGGGCTTATGCAATATTTTTTCTTGTGCCTTTTGAGGTAGGTATTGAGTTTTTGTCACCTTTATATTATATGTGGTAGAGGGAACCTGCTGGTATTGACTTATGCTTCAGTATTGTATAATTTTTACTTGTTTCTGGTTGGTTATCAGATCCAATTAGCATGGGATAGTTTGTTAATTTTTGTTGCTTGTTCCTTTCATTTCCCTTTTTATTAATGAGATTTTAAGATTACAACGTCGTATTGATTTGATTGGATCCTGGGTGACTTATATATATTCCGTGAAGTTGTCTTTTATTTCTGGACGAACTTACAATTATTCTATGTTATCTAAGTTTAGCAAAACAACTACAATCGTGTTTCTAGGTCACTATATTCTTGCCAAAATTGTTTATGAGTACAGTTTGAGATGATGCTATGAAGAAAGTTCATATGCTACCATTCAAGATCCAGAAAGTTTGAATCACCAGAACCATTGCGATACTCAATTTCAACGCCTGGAACAAGATGCATCTGAGACACTGTGGGAGTACACCTGTAGCATATTTTGAGAGAAGAATGAAACAGTCAAATACAAGTGGTAAAGCACCATTTACTTAAAACACCATGTTTTAATATTTTGTAGTAGATAGTTGTACGGGAAGAATAATGGTAAAAACATGAACGAATAGAACAAACCTTAATTTTGATACCTCACTTCCACAGGTCAATGAAATTTCATTTTCATGTATTGAATTGAAACCTGTGATCCATGTTTAACATCAGAAAGTTATTAGATTCCAAAAGCAAACTAAGACAGAAGCTTTTATTATTAAGAATCACAAAAGAGAATGTATGTGTGTAATTTATTGTTGATTTACTCCTAAACAATAGTTATTAGTCATGCTGATATTTTTTATAGTATAAATTAGTTATCAAAAGCAATATGGACCTCTCAAAAAATATGAGGTATCCATGGGTCTGGCGCAACGGGTGCCTCTATGCCTAGTTCCATCAATGACCCATGCTTAATTCGAAAAGAATCATTTAGGATTAAAGGCTTAACGAGACATGCAAATTAGCATTGCAAGTGGCAACACCTGCAAACCACTAACCAACCAGTCGGCCGCCACACCGACGGCACCGGCGGGCGGCGGCGCGTGCCAACCTGAGCCCAGCCATGGGCTGACGCCGCGGTGCCACCGGTTGCTGTAGAGTATTCAGCTGGTGCGCGCGCGGCTGGCGGCGGCATGCATGCCGGCTGCGCCGCGAGACACGCACGCACATGGCGACGGCGCAACGTCCAAGGGGCCCGCCCGGTCGGCGTCAGATATCCTCCACGACGGGCGATGGGGATTGACTAGTCTAACGATCTAATCCCGTTTCCCCTTCTTCCCCGGGCGGTGCTTATAATGAGAGGCCGGTCCTAACCTCGCCGTCACGTCGCTGCGCGACGCGCGTGTCGTTTAGCTCGCATGCAATGGCCGGCTACCAAGCCTACCATTGCTAGGTACGTTGCTTATCTGCTTAACTACTGGGAGATTCGACGATTAGGTAGCGATTAGAGGTTGATCAGCGTGATCTCGCTAACCACAATTTGCAGCCAAGAGGCAAGGGACAATATAGCACGTCGTGCTGGTATCGCCTGGACAGCGAAGGGGATAAGATGTCTAATGCGATTTTGTCGTCTCTGCTGTTAGCTTTAAGCACGGACTGATAGCCGAAGATGACGTTTCAAAGACGAGACCTGCTGCGCAAAATGGGCTTCAGAGTTCAAGTCACCGTGCAACGACTGTCCCAAAACATTCCATCTCGCTGTGTATTTGCGCTGCCAGCAGGGTAAATAGAAAAAGACGAGACTTTACATCATTTCACCAGTGGAGCCCAGAAAGGGAAGCGAGCTAATCATACGGCAGACCCTGTCCAACAGCAACTGGCACAATGCGCCATTGGCAGCTTGCCTGATCTATTCTACGATAAGATACGCACAAATGTATTTTTGGTGTGTGGTACTGTAGCGTAGCGTGGAAGTGTTCAAGACTGGGACTTTTGTCAGACACTGCCCAAATCTTACATTTTGCCGTTCAATTACCTAAGCCCGATAAATCCCAATTTAGTAAGCAACTATTTATAATCTCGGCCCATTCCATTAGGTGGCCGAAAGGCCGGGATGCGGCGGCCCGCACCATGTCAAGCGTATTGGTGAGCTGTTGGCCTGTTGCGTCACGCGGAGCACGCCAAAATCGCCAATGGCCATGCTGCCGCTTGTCTATGGAGGTTTTGGTGGCTTTACGGAATCGCCTATTCGCCTCTCGGCCCAAGAGGCCAGGAAGAACGTCGCCGCGATTCCTCAGCTGGGGCCAGAGTAAACCTTGGGCCAGTTGCTGCGTGCGTCTCAACCACTCGGCCCAGTACGACGGGGCGATGTGACTGCGGAGCCAGATGCCCGCGAAGTGCGAGGAAGGCAGTTGTCGCCTTGTCGGTGTCGCGGAGAGCCGGAACGGCGGCGGATGGCGCGCGTGGCGTAGGTATCGACGGCCCGCGGGCGGCGCACCGAGTAGACGAAGATATGAACGAGCGCCTTATGCATGGCCGGATGGCCCCCTCCTGCGGGCGGATGCATCGGAAGGTGGCGCCGGCGGACAAGGAGGAGGAGGAGGAGCGCGCCGCCGGCGCGCCGACAACCACCGACGGACGAGGTGCGATCCGATCCTTTTGTTTTTTGATTTCTTTCGCGTTCCGGAATCTAGACGTCTCTTCCATTTGAATTGAAACCACACTAGTTTGAATTGGAGTTATCTGTGTGAGATTTAAGTTTAAAGATTTGCATTCATGCCACACATAAGTTAATGAAATTTGCTCTTTTGTTCCATATAAGTATATAACCTGTGGCATGTGGCTCTTGATCCAGTTATCAAAGGTGGATGGGATGCCGCTGGGGCGTCGAGCCGTCGAACCCTCGATTGTTCAAAACATTGCAGGTTGCTGCACTTGAATGCCAAACATGTGATACAACATCCGTGCGACTCTGCATCACTCTGTACATCTGAGTTTACACATACATAATACATACCAGCCTAGATTGCCTTCAAAAAACATACCAGCCTAGAAAAAAAACTTACATATTGTCATCCAAAGAAGTTTTCTTTAGCATTGTTGCTTGGAGCAGAATATGCCCAGCTTTACCAGGAGCACAACTTTTTTTTAGCCGGGTCCAGGAGCACAACTTCCATGTGGCATGATTATGCTATATAGCTAAGGATCTCTTTTAGGTTTTGTTCCCGATAACTTTAAGCTTATGGTAGTCAGGGTGACAACTTGCTCAGCTTTGCTACAAGCTTATCGTTGATGTGTCTTGATAATGTTTAGATAGCTGAAGGATAGGTTCCTTTGTTATCAACAAATTTATGTCTGAATTTTGCTGGTACAATGACTTTCTCGTACTTAGGTACTCTTTGGAACAATTTAAAATAATTAGGATTATAACATAAGCACGAAGATAATTGATTCTGATTATTAATTATATTGATGATTATGATTAATATTTAAGCCGTTTATAATTTTTCCGTTTAAAACATAATCCACTTCTACTTTAATTATAAGCTGCTATTAAGTTGTTCCAAGGGGGCCTTAGTGCTTGTGAAAATCACGATTCCATGTTAGCAGCTTATCACTGTTAAGTGTTAACATGCATTTCGCAAGGAACATCGATGTGCTTTGAGAATGCAATCATGTTGCCAACCTGATATTCATTATTCAGAAGTCCGTTTCTTCCACAAGCCCAAGAAAAGGCTGCAAGCCTCCATATTTAGGACTCTGCCCGGCTCAAGTTCTTTACACCTTTAACTTTGGATCGAACCCAGTCTTATGTCCATTTTGCACCGGTTACCACCAGTTCTCTGTAATTATTGTACCTTTGCTTCAGGCATACTACCATTTTTCTTTCTGCCACTGTCGTCCATTTTCTGACAAACTGCCTGCAATTTCAATTCCTAGTTGATACTTGTCACTAGTCCTCTGCAACATGCATGGTACATCATTTGCATTATCTCATTTCGATTCCAAACGGTGTAGAATTTAGAAGAACCCAATGGTTGTTGCAATGGCATAGTGTGCGCCTTGAAGTTCCACATTATCTCTTTATATAGTGCTCAACTTTATTTTATAGTGTAAAGTGAGGTCCAGCAAGTGGATCTGTCCTTTTACAGCTCACCAAAGCTTAAGGAAAGTCTGAATTTTGTTGCTCTTGCCCTTTCCAGCAAAGCTATGATATAACTATAGCCACATGTCATAGATCCAGCCACTATTTTTCATCCTTATGGTACCATGATGCTATTTATATATCCTATGTAAACCTTCGAGATTGGTCCATGTCTTTATCTTCTAAAACAAAACCGTCTGCAACTCAAGGTTCAGTTGTATTAATTTCGTCTGGAGAAAAGACTGGATGTACCGTAGCTTCTGTTTTTGTTCTTTCTTTAGAAGTCATAAATTCATTCCCACCAACTTTGAGATACTATTGAAGAGCCAAATCATATACTGTATCATTGCATGCATTGATGCGCACATCCTCGATTAAGGCCGGTCTAATGAGCTTACTTATTAATCAC
The DNA here is from genome assembly GCA_019279435.1 of Zizania palustris. Classification (NCBI taxonomy): domain Eukaryota; kingdom Viridiplantae; phylum Streptophyta; class Magnoliopsida; order Poales; family Poaceae; genus Zizania; species Zizania palustris. The sequence goes on along the minus strand of JAAALK010000283.1, from coordinate 38,027,101 downwards.
TAGACAGGGTATGAACTAACAGATAGATAACTGGAACTAAAGCATTATTTTGACGTATATAGGACAAGAAGATTGATATGCGCAGTTTTCTTAATTCAAGGTCCATTAGTCCATATATAGTCCAATATTCTTCGATAACTGTTTAGAGAAGTTTAGGGAAGAAGAACACACTATCTTAATAGCGTCCCTGTGAGGCTGTGACTCTATCCATACACAGATACATTTGTTGCATGCATGTATTGCTGCAACCATAATGGTGTTATATGGTGCAGCTCTTAATTAAGCGAGGTGAGGAGGCAGACATGTCCATCTGAAGCCTGTTCACCGGTACAAAACTAAACGTAAAGCGGCCGCTCCCTCAAACTATAATGACTAATGAGCTAGAGTGGACCAGCTCGATGTAAAGAAGAGAATCTTTGCTACCAGCCTACCGAGATGAAGTTCATGAGGTTACTCTGTTGCCGTTCTCTTTCAGTAAATCCACATGTCAGCAAGTATATTTTACTTTGTTGTTAAAAATGAAAAATATGTATTTGGCAATGTGATCCTGATTAGTGGTACTGATGATTTTAGAGAAAGAAGATAGGATGGCCCTATGCCTTGATGTTTCTTGTGGTCCCCAATTCTGTCTACATCTTTCTTCTCCAACAAATCTTCCATTAACTTACTTTCTTTCACGTATCCTCTAGAAAAGGGGATGTGATCAAAGTTGTGATGTGATTCTAGTTGAGCTACTTGTTCATAAGAAAACAAAGGAAATACTGTAACACTCATCTATCTTGGATACTGCTACTTTCGTTCTGTTGGAGCCCCAATTCAGTGAAAGCTGCGGTATTCTGTTATTTTCTCTCGGAATGTTTCATCACACTTGCATTGGAACATGGTGGCACTTGTTTATTCTTACAACTGCGAACTATATTCGACTTGCAGTGAAAGGTATCAAAGAAGAAAAGGGTATGGACTACGGATTGAATCGGGGACAACAGATTAACTTTCAGGTACAAAGATGTACATGTTGTTTCCACGAGACCTTAGACAATATCCAGCTATAAACCCACCTGTTATGAATTTACTGTGCTAGTTTTTTTTCCAATTCAGATGTATATATGCTTTCTTCATCAGTGCACATGTTATCTTTCTTCATCAGTGCACTTGTTATCTTTCTTCATCAGTGCACTTGTTATCTTTCTTCATCAATCCACCTGTTATATGATATATTGTTTTTTCAATTGTATTTATCTTGATGTTTACAGATGTTATCCGGTACGTAAAAAACACTGGGCAGTGAGCATCATTTGGCAATCTCCCCTTCTTTACCAGCAAATCACAAATGGGACGTCCGTTAGGTGGTCTTCATCTTTCAAATGAATGGAACTGCACAGCTCCCTTGGTACGCATGTTCCCCACCGTTTCCCCATCAACTTCACTTGTTGTTGCTGTCACATATTGGCAAGTGCCGACCCCATTGTACGACAACGATGTATTCATTCCCCAAAACCAAATGAATCGTGCATATTAGAACAAATTGACCTTCACTGTCTGATCCATCAGATCAAATTATTTTTTCGTCGCAAGCCAATTAATTAGGTATGCTCATGAATCTTTGTCCCGTCTTCCCTCCGTAAAATCTCATAGTTTTTGTGCTACTTTTATTCTGAAAGTACTCCATTTCCTAGCAAATGCCAATAACTAAGCTTGCCTTCAAGTACTAAGATGCAATGCGACCTACCAGAATACTAGTTATACAGTCAATTGTATATTTGTATGTGCCCGCATTCTGAAAATAGACAAGGTTCATATAGTTGTATTTGGTACTCAAGAGGAAGTATGATCGATGACTAGGTTATTCGCCTGTTCTGTAGCTGTACCAATGTAAAGACATTAATTACTTGTGTTGACGGAAGGAAGGATTAAATGTAAAGAAAGAATCTGGCGACCGGTTGGTAGACCAGCCGCCGTTGTCTTAACTTACTTGAAGCGAGAGAAATTTGAGCTGAATGATGTGTCCTATCTTCTAGTGACTTTGACTGACCAAAATTGTTAGGTTACTTTCAAAGGCTAATAGAATAAGTTATATCTTTTAGTCTTTGGTCGTCAATCCAGTGAAGTGTCGACTCAAGTGTCGGTTGCTTGTACAGTTGTACTCGCACTGTCAATGAAAGCAAATTTCAATGTTTTTTTTAATTTCCTTCCATTGCTTCAGTCGTAGGATTCAGGAACTCACAATTCATTTCTGTAGCAGCATCACTGCACTACACCTACCCCAGTCACTCCCCTACAACATCTTATGATCCAAGCATTCCCTTTACCATGTATTCCAAAGGAGACAAACGGTGCAAAAGAAAAGAAGTAACAGCGCCGGCAGAGGGAAATGTAAAGAAAAGGGTGGTGGAGCAGAGCAGCGGCACTGGTGGCAGCAGCACCGAAAAGTGAAAACCGACGAACGCCCGAGGTCCCAATTCCCAACCACCACCACCACCCTCCTCATCAGACTCGTCTGGCATTCAGGCTCCGCTCTGCTCACTCCCAAAATGCTTTGCTTTCGAAGCAAGCACACTCCTCTCTGCTTTGGTAAGTGATTCTTGTTTCTCTCAGTAGCAGCAGCAGCTCGCCAGCTCCCAGTAGAAACAGCTGGTGTGGCAGCATCTCATGATCTCTGATTCTCTGCTTCCCTCTATGATGTTCCCTTCACATTTCCAAGCATAAGGAAATAACTGGAGTACCGAGTACCAAGGTCCAAGCAGTCAAGCAGAGCACCGTCCTCTCTTGCTCCTCTAATCTCCTGCCACAATTATTGGGAGTTTGGGACCTGAAATTCATAAGATCCTCTGCTGGTGCTGGAACCTGGCAGTCTGGGTATGGTGTTGAATTGTAAATATTTGCTCATCTTTCTTTACTGAGATTTCATCTCTATCATCTTGATTCTTTAGAGTCACTAGACCATAGTGTTGCTGCTGCTGCGCTTGTCTTCCATGGCGGCAATGGCCTCTTCTCCCCCTACAACTGTTGGGTCGCAGCCTACGTGGGTGCCCTACGAGCCAACCAGGGATTGCTCCCAGGGCTTGTGCAGCATGTACTGCCCGCAGTGGTGCTACTTCATCTTTCCGCCTCCGCCACCGGCCTTCGACATCGCCGGCTCCAGCGCCGACGACTCCTCCGGCCCCACCTTCTCGCCCCTCGTCATCGCCATCATTGGGGTGCTGGCGAGCGCCTTCCTTCTCGTCAGCTACTACACCATCATATCCAAGTACTGCGGCACCTTCAGCTCCCTCCGGAACAGGGTTCTTGGCTCCGGCGCTCGCCGCAGCGGCGACGGCGGCGGAGGCGCCGACAGCGGAGACAATTCCAGGAGCCAAGAGCCGTGGAACGTCTCGCTGTCGGATGGGCTGGACGAGACGCTGATCAGCAAGATCACGGTGTGCAAGTACAAGCGCGGCGACGGGTTCGTGGACAGCACGGACTGCTCCGTCTGTCTCGGCGAGTTCCGCGACGGCGAGAGCCTCCGGCTGCTGCCCAAGTGCAGCCACGCCTTCCACGTCCCGTGCATCGACACTTGGCTCAAGTCGCACTCCAACTGCCCGCTCTGCCGATGCAACATCGCGTTCGTCACCGTCGAGGTGGTCTCGCCGTTGCCAGAGCCGGAGGGCCGCGCTCCATGGGGGGACCGTATCAGAGACAACCACGAGGTGGCTCTGACGATAGACGACTCGGAGCATGTGCGCCAAGTGCCACAGAACGTGGTGACAGGCAACGGTGGCGGCAACCAGCAGGAGGCGAAGGATTATCCGGGGAGGTCGGAAGACGCCAATGGCATACCTGAGATCAGAGAAGACGGCGCCTTGTTGCCACCGGTAAGGGCGCCGTCGTCGTTGTCAGACACACACCGTGAAGGCCGCATGTCCATTGCTGATGTCCTCCATGCTAGCATGGAAGACGAGCTAATGATGGCCAAGGAGAGCGGACTCCTTGCAGGTTCTTCGGGATCATCAAGACGGTGTCACGGTGAGCACAGCAAAGAAGCCGGCGGCGGTCGCAACAGCAACCCTGCTCCGACGAAGAGATTGACACCGGCTGGTAGGTCATGCTTCAGCAGCAGGAGTGGCAGAGGAAAGGATTCAGTTCTTCCATTGTAAGGCAATCAAGGTGGTTCTCTTAACCTGGATACATGACGATGATACCTTTGTGTGTTCTTCTGGTGGAGATCAAATGATCAATGCACGAGCGGCATCAGTTTGTGGAGATTTCGTCCTGTTTTAAGATCGCTTCCAGGGATGCCACATGCTGCAGAGAGCCAAAGATCCTTCCCCCCGCAATGCCTGGTGAATGGTCAGATCTCATACACATGCTTGATGTTTCTACTAGATAACTGTATAGGCCTTAAAGTTTTCGTTTTCTTTCTTTCTTTCTTTCTTCCATATTGTCACCCATCTCTAGACAATTGGGTTCTGCTCCAGAGAAATCTCTCTGGATTAGTGAGTAAGCATTAGAGCAAAGATTTTCTCCCAGTGAGAGGTGTGACACTTTCTGTTCTTTTTTCCACTTCCTTTGTGTGTGTGCATTTTGCATTTATCTTCCTAGGTGTCAATGTAGCACATTGATCTGGGGATTAAATGAGAACCATGGAAAATTCAGCTTGATTCATACCCAGGTCTCATCTCAGGATCTTTAGATGTTTGCTCGGGTTAGGTGACCAGTGACATCCTGCTCATAATGCCAGCCGTGTAGGGTATGGAAATTGGGCAACACATCCCATTCATACAGGTTTCTATTACGTACAACATAACATGTGTTTTTCACATGTCAAGCTGCAGTTGAGGGTTAGGTCAGATTCAGTACAAGCTAGATGAGCATCTGTTTATCTATGAAACGTATACTCAACCTAGTGATCTCATCATTCACAACTAACAGGCAGCTGAATTTTCTCCTAAGCTCCAAAAGGCCTCAGTATATAAGTTTGCTGTGTTAGCAGCATGCCGGTTCTTTCTTTGGTGATCAATCTGGCAGCTCTGGCTGATTCAGACCATTCAAAGTAGACATCAATGCCCTTTGTTTAGTGTATTGATGCTTACAAATGTGCACAGATTTAAGGGTATAGTTGGCTCTTTACTTATCCATACATCTGGACTCCAAGACCTTTGTTTACAGTGTAGTGATGTGGAATTTACACAATGTTCTACACTTTCCTAGAAAGTAAATCATTGTATTGAAGGGTGGTTGCTGCGTGCAAGTTTCTCTAGCCAATTATAAGTTAAGATTTGATCGGCAATTTGGAACCATATATATGACACATTCAATTTGGAATGCACAAGCAGAAGCCTAACATGTTGTTAGTCCGGAGCCTTATAAAACACAGAAATTGATGAGTTGGGATGTGAATTAAGTGATTCAATACTCGAGAGCAATCTACAACTCTAAAAACTATGCATGCCAAGGTGCAATCGGTCCATCTGTTGAGTTACTTGCAAGTAAAAGACCAAACCATATGCATGTTTTCGAACTAGATCTCATCAGAGATATCGTCTCCCTCCTCGGGATCGAAGTATAAAATTGAATGTGGATTGCATCTTAGGCAGACGGGAATCCTTTATCGGGGAGCATGTTACAGTCCGTCGCATCCATCACCAACCGTCCAACCGTAGGCCATCGCGGCAGCATGTTTGAAGAAAAAATTGATAATTTGTCATTTTTAAGATGTGTACTTTGATTATAATGTTATTTTTGAGGTTGATATTTAGGATCCCGTCGCGATGGTTGAGCTCATCCACATCTGGGTTCTGATCAACTGTATGCAAAGAGATTCTTTGTTCCCGAAACAGTTTAGGTGACGATATACTACTCATGAGAAATGTTCTGCATGTTTTGCCTACCATGCTCAATTTGACGGGTCCACACGCCCTCCTTAGCCTTCTTTTGTGTAGAGAATCCGTGCAGAAAGAAAATGCAAGATCTTTGTTTAGCTTTTAGTGTAGCAAAAATCTTGATAGCTGACATCTTGGCCAAGCGTGGTTGGCCTCGGTGACAAAGTTGTATCCTTTATGACCGAGGTGATAAAATTGTCTTGCATCTCCTCTTCAACTGTGTGTTTGCCAAGGAAGTGTGGTTTCTTATCTTCATTTGGTAAGTGCTTCTGATATTTGCCTCCTCCACCCATGTTATCTTCATTGTTTCGCATTGGAGGTCAATCTTCTCCTCTATCCCGAGTTCCCATCGACGCAACCTCAATGATATTTTCGTCTACGCCATGTGGAATCTATAAAAGGAATGGAACTGTTGTATCTTTCAAAGGGAAGGCCTCTATGGCAACACATCTCTTCAGCCAAATTGTAAAATGTTATTTGCTACCTGCCTCTAGTGGGTGGGGGCATTGTTATTTCTTGAGCTTACCTCTCCTTATTTTCGTTGTCTCCTTTAGCGACGTGCAGTGTCTGAGCCACATGTTTTCTAAATCACATACTAACTAGCATATTTTCTATTGCTAGATTAGAGTTTATTCTAGATTAGAATTGGATTTGAAATATAATCTTAGTTTTGTATTTTTTATACAATCTTAGTATTTAATATCTAACGTTAGAATCTAGACCCAACCCGATCTAACGATATATATTTTCATTTTTTCTATTAACATATTAATTTCTATCTCTTGATAGAAAGGCTTATTTTCTGTCTTAATAATACAATAAGCAGACACAAATTTTAAATCTCTATACATTAGTAGCCCTGCACGACCCCCACATGGTTTTCACTTTTGAGACGCTTTGAGATTGAGCCATATGCAGTAGAGTATATGTATATTTTTAAAAGGTCCAAGTAGAAGATGAGACAATTGGACGGACAGCACTGAAGGTCGGTGTGATCGTGGCAGAGTGGCAGGCTCAGGGCTCCCACGTGACATCTGGGGGCAAGACTGAAGAAGCAACTAGCAAGCCATGTTTTGGTGCTAGGTCTAGTCAAAGATGTCATCTTCTTCTCTCAGGATTCAAGTATAAAATTGACCCCATAATACATTATCGGTTGCATGCTTGACAATTTGCATCATCATGCGTGGCCACTGCCCAACCCCTTTCATTGATGACAGGAATTCCTTGTCAGCTAGCCGCATTTTCATAAACAATTTCAAAGATTCTTGTTAGAGCAAATTGCACTTTCTAGTCCATATGCTCTGCAAGTCTGCAGCCTGCACAGATCACTGCACTGCATCCATCAGAATAATTCAGCAAATATATATACTTTCTCTAGGCCCAATCCCTGGTCCTTTCCTAACACATTACCGGTTCGGCCCATTACAAGACTCCAACTCTCTCCCCGTCTGTCTCCGTTTGTCGAGACAATTTTGAGCGCGACGTGATGCTAGATTGCTAGTCGAGGAAGTGCACCGTAAAACAAACAACGCTCTGTTTTCAGAAAGGCAAACACGGAGAACGCTTTCGTCAAGATGCTGGACTACCGGACAGACGGGCAAACAACACCGCGACGCCGCCATGAACAGCAAAAATGTCACTAGGCTTACAAAAGAAAAGAAAAAAAAAGGGAGCCGAGGCGACATGGTGTTCAGTACATAGACGTCACGAGTTCTCTCTTCGCCGCTGCGGCCAGCTGCCCCGCCGCGAGGAGCTGCTCGCGCTCCGAGGCGACCTCCGCGTCGACGATGCAGAGCACGTGGTGCACCGCCGCCGCGATGTCGTCCACCGTCGTCAGGCCGCACCCTTCCTCCACCTGTAGGCAGTAGGCACACACCCACGCAAAAAGGCCAGATTAACAAACAAGAAAGCATGAGCATTTCGACAAGGCTCGTGCATGTGCAAATGGCCGGTCATGGGTGGGAAAGAATCTGCTACTAGTCGTAAACAATGCTGTAGATTCCATTGGGGGAACTGCCAGTCTGCTATACACTGCCACGGCTAACACCAGCAGAGCTGCAGAGACATGGCGTACTACTGTATACTAGACTTGTAGTAGTAGTACTAGTACCTACTGTAGCTGGGTCGCTAGCTGTTTCTGTTCACTTCTCGATGCAGTCGAAATCTACAGAACGGCTTAGTTCAGCAAAAGGATTCGCCGTGGCACTGGCAGTGTGTTTCTCTTGCCTGTCTGGGCGGAGAAATGCAAAAACTTTTCTGAAGCGTCACACTACGACGCAGCTTAGGACAGTGCTTACTAGGACTAGACCACCAGTACTGTGCACTCGCCATTTGACATGACAAGTTGACAACTTTGACAAGTCCTTGGTTGCAGCGTGAAGGCCCCCTACTGAAATCTATGGTCAAGAGGGAACGCCTGGTATTCAGGCTTGTCAAATCCTTCCGATTCGATGAAATTTGAAAATTTTGATGCACCTCGAACCGCTTAGTAGAAAAGTCCATGAGTGAAACGATTTCAATCTCTGATCCAATGGATTTTCGGACTATCCATCCAAGGGCAATGCAGTGCAGCCACGTTTTCTTTCCGGACGATGTACGGGGTACCTATCAAACACTGTTGCTAACAGATTGCGATTAATTAAATCTGTTGCAGAGTGATCTAATGATTCCCAAATCATGCGTAGAGACACGCACAAACGTTCTTGCTGGTATCATTCGATCTGCGAGCCTAACGTGTGGGATATCTACTGCATTGGTGCGCGCGCGTTTTTCAGTGGGAAAAGTGTGTGAAGTGCTGTATGAGTAGCGAAAAATTGAGACACTTGCCGTTAAAAAAGAACTGAAATTAGTGGAGACGAAGGCAGACGTGGCGTACCTTGACGTTGAGCGAGTAGAGCACCAGGGAGTCCAGCGTGGTGACGTTGAGGTGCAGCACGGTGAGCCGGAGTGACTGCAGGCCGGCGATCAGCTTGAACAGCTGCCCCGGCCGACGCGGCGACATGACCCGGATGCTGGCGTGCGACTCGACAAGGCTCACCTCGATGTCGGCCACGCCCGGGCGGTTCTCGCTGTGGAGCGCCGGCGCCGGCGCCTCCGCCGAAGAAGAGGACGACGACGCCGCGGTGGCGGAGTCCCGCGGCGAGTGGCACCAGACGAACTGCGGGTACGCGAAGAACTGCGCGAACGGGGGCCCGTCGCACGGCGCGGCGTCCTCGGTGATGCTGCTGCTGCAGTTGCTCGTGGACTCCATGCAGGCGGCGGCGGTGCGGCCGCTAGCGCTATGCATCGGCGCCATTGCGTCGTCGTAGTTTGCCTTGTTTTGAAGCAGCGTTCGCTTCTGCGCCTCCAGAGACTGCAGCTGCTGCTCCAGCTCCTTCACGAACTCGATTGCTCCTCCCACAATCGACGCTTGGTCGCCCTACACAATATTACAAAAATCAAGAACGCGTTAAATTTGTCAGGACAGGTCGGTTACGAGTGAGTTAATGATAGGGGAGACACATTAATGGAAGGACGATGTCTGTGCAAGAATGGATGCTTCTGTTCAAGAAAAGAGATTGAGCAGTAAAGAGAAGATGCATCATGCATGACATATTTGACCTAGAAAAGAGGAATCCTCAACAGTAATGGCCTAATGGGCAATGGCGGGTCTTTTTCGGCCAAACATTCCCGCTCACCGTTCTCCTCGCTGGTTGCTCCGGCATCGCTTTCTTGTTCCTTGACGAGCGGGAGCACACGCAGATAAATAACAAAATAAGGTAGGGAAACTTGACTCGAAACAATGTCGGTTTGCAAGAAGACGCAGAGGAGAAATGTGCGGGCGGACGGGCAGTACGACGTACCCTCTGGACGTAGGGCTCCGGCATGAGCGACCGGAGGACGGCGAGATACTCGTTCATCTGTCTCCGGCGGTTGCGCTCCACGGCGATGTGTGTCATCCTCTGGGTCTCGGTCTCCTCCCTCGACTTGCAACTCTTCGCGCGACGACGCCGCTTCTTCCTCGCCGGGGCCGACGTCGTCGGCTCCTCCTTCTCCCCGAGAGCCGCCTCGGCCGACGACAGCTGCACGGGCTGCGCCTGTCCACCGCCTATAATGCCTGCATCGTCTTCGACGCAGAAGGCCGCGGCATCGTCGAACAGGAAGCTCGCTGCGGCGGAGGCGTTGAAGGTGTCGTAGATGAGCCCGGCGGCGTCGCTGGAAGCGCACAGCGCGTCTGCCAGTGTCATGGTCGACCGCTCGCTCTCGGCGCGTGGCTGGCACTGTCGCTACGCTTTTGGGGTGGCCGGCGCGACTCCTTGCTGCTGCTGCTGACTTAAGCTGGAGTGCTGGGCGGGCGCGTCTGAGATTCTGAGCTCCTCGCGTCGCGTTGGTGGGATTGGATGCGTGTGTTTCTTTTCTCTGCAGTGGTGGGCTGGTTATATGGGGAAAAGATAAGGTTTGGGCGCGCGTAGGCGTAGGCGCGTAGCAACAGTGAAGGGACGCAGGCCGTGTTGCTTCGGCGGTGGCACACGCACAGGCCTCTCTAGGCCTTCGCTCCCAGTAGAACAGCAACAAGATGACGATAAAAATGGAAAGCAACAGTGGATGTTGGTAATACAGCCGTGGTAAATAACAGTGCTTCTAAATATTACATTTTTTCGATAATAGAAAATAACAATTCGGCTTTCTCCTCTTGCGAGCATATAGGGTCAAAAGTTTATACGACTAACTAGCAGCACATACAACTGCAAACGAAGGAGGAACAAACTCCAAACCGAACAGGATGGATACTCTGTCAAACGAAACCGGACACGAAAAATGACAGGGGCTATGGACACCGTGTGGCATTATTTGCACGTATAGGTATCGTCGCAACTCGCAACTGAGATGTGAAACGGAAAATTCCTGCAGGTTAGTTCAAAAATCACTGGGATTTCAACATAGTAATATGTCATTATTGTATCCCTTTCCAACTGGATGGAAGAGAATCAGCGAAGGAAAGCACATCACACGTACACCAAGGTCACATGGATTAACAGTGGAGGGAATGACAGGGAGCTAGACAAGGACGCCACTGCACATGAGTAACATGAAGCAGTACTTGAGCGCTGCGAGGTGTTCGAGCAATGACCGTAAGCCCTAGAGCAATCAATCTGCCCTGCCCAGAAATTCAGGGCTTAATTGAACTCTTGTGACTAACTTATTTGCCTATTAAACTCATGCTACATGCCTTTGCCAGCACAGTAACATTTGTACCGATGGGCAAATGGCAATGGCTGTCCATGTCCTAGCGATGGCGACACGATGAATGCTGGGTTGCAGCAACCAATCACACGCAGTACTATACATACATTTGTTGTAGGGCTTGCAATTGGCAAATTGATTTCTACTACCGGTACGTGTAGTATCTGGTGCAACTCCAAGCACTAAAATATTACAAATAGGAATTGAGAATGAAGTGCTATATCTAATTGTCGCTACAAATCAAGGTAAGAACTATGGAGGCTCTAAAATCAATAATTACCGACTAAATGATTGAGGAACCGGAGAGAAGATGAATCATACTACCTTCTTATTAAAAAAATTATAGATGTTTGATTGTTTTTTAAAAAGATCTTATATAAATATAAAAAATATAAGTTATAATTGAAATACCTTCAATAATAAAAAATATATAAAATAAATTATATTTTATAAAAGATTTGAATAAGATCGACGTCATCTATCTATTAAGAAAGAAGGAAGTACTTGTTAAAGTTCAAACGAAATCAAGGAAAATCCCGTCGGGGCAAACGAAAGAGCAGGTGTTGTCCTTTAAAACATAGAAATTTTATATAAATCGATACATCGCACAGGAGAAAGTTCCCACGTACGTTTCAAGCAGGCAAGTAGAAAGTTTGGTGAGAATGAGCTGTCCCAAAAAGGTTACATGCAATTCTGCAGCTTGCAGACTGCATGGCAGTGGCACACCTACACTCGCAAGCTTGTTCGCGCCTATGCATGTTGCGCGAGATTTGTACCCATCACTGCTCCGTGACGCGGTTTTCGAGGAGATCGTTGCTCGCCCGTCACATGGATTCCTGACAAGTTGGTGTGGTCCAACCTAAGCTAAAAACACAACACTAGTACACTACAAGTATAGTCGCAGTACAGTAAGTAGAAGAGAAGAGAACCATAAAATACACTTCTCTTCCAGTTACAGGCTTCAAGCTCGGGTCGATCGTCGACGGCACGGTTAGGGAAAAAAAATCAAAACTGGATTCGATTTGTTGGATACAAAAGCTCGATGTTTTTTATATGGATGTCTTTACGATGCAACATAATCCTTGTTAAGAGGTAAGAGGTAAATTAAATCTTAGCCCTTAATTTTGTTGAATTAACAAAAATAAATTTAATTAATAAAATTATGACCGTCTATAGCCGGTGCCCGGTGTCTCTCTCTACAGTAGTGCACACGAAAGGAAGGTGCATGACATTAGGGAATAAACATAAACAAATCTCTTTACTAATGTGCGCAGAATTTTCAATGGAAATTAAGCTGAATAATGGAAATTATATATTTTTTCATACATATGGTTTTAAATGGTCACCCTAATCAAATCTCAACCATACAATTAACGGACAATCAACGGTTCACAGTTATTTGGGTGTACAGTAAAAATCTCTTTTATATATTGTGTATTTATTCTTTGTGACGAATCGTCTAGATTGTACACGTAGCAGAGTTCGACAGTTTACGCCATTTCTGTTGTAGGTTGATCCACTCCTGAATTCTGATACGGACGCGACGCACTCTGTCGGGCAGGCAAACGAAGCCGGCCATCAAGTGCGTGGTAAATAACTTCATATCAACCTTGTAGCCGGCACCGGATACAGTAATTTCTCGCGGGCGATGTACGTGTCGACAACCATACGCGTCCGAAACGCTCGCGCGCAGCAAGCGACAGGTCAGGACAGACCGTCCAGGAGCGCACGGTCGTCGCGCCCTGGGCGCGCAGCCGGGCTCGGACGTTCACGGGCTTCTCGCTCCCACCGGCCGGCGCGCCGCGCGCGCGGCAGCAACGCATGCATGCGAACAGAGCGGTGAGGTTCTCCCTGACTCTGTTTGGGTAGTGTGGTCGTGCGAGCCAGCGAGGCAGCTTAGGCAGGGGCTCCCCGTCTCGCTGCCACGCGCCGCCTCGCAGGCGCAGTGCGGCAGTGGTGTGGCGTGTAACACCGTGCCGGCCGTTTTCTCTGGAGCGATGTCGCCGCAGCGGGCGGGTAGCCGGGCAGGCTGACGGCCCATGCATGCACATCATGGCCTCGCCAGTCGCCCCAGCCTGTACGAGGACAAGGCGCGGAATCAATGAGGTTTGGTGCCACGCGAACGGTCGCATATGGGCGCGCGCGCGCGCGAGGCGTCCGATTTCGAGTCCGGGACCGACGACGCCAAAGCGAGTGGTGGACCGGTGGCGGCCGGTTAGCGCGCGCGCGCCGTCGGTTTGCTTGCGCCGCGTGTGCGTACACGTAGGTTTATATGCTCCCGATCGAGCGCCGTAATGGTTTTTTTTTGAAGGTAAGAGCAGGCACAAGGCCTCTCCCATTTCCATTAGAGAAATAAAATTAAAACCTTACATAGTAACCAGTGAGTTTAAAACCGTCCACACCTACTAGGTCCACACGAACATCATTACACACCAGGAAAACCAAGAGTTACATCTCCAAATCAGAGACCATTCAGTGAAATAAAACTACCTGTTCACAACAGCTAGACATTCACACAAAAGACCAAACTGTAAGCTCAAAAGGGAAACCACCACAGAGGAGAATCAACCAATCCCCAGTCTGTTCCGCATCAAAGTCCATCCATGTCGTTGGCTGAAAAAGTCACTTGTCAGACGACCGAGTAGATGTACTCCCAGTTCCAGTCTTCTTGCCCTTTCCTCCGAATTCTGTAAGATTGACCATGAAGAAATCCAATAGCAGATTATACTTATTAGAACTGTAGGATCCTTTATCAGATTTCCTCTAAAGATCGCATCGTTTCTACATTTCCAAATACTCCAAAAGACAGCTGCTAAACCAACTCCCACCACTTTCTTAGTACTTTTATTCAATGTGGTAAACCAGGTTTGCCAAACATAATCAAAATCTGTAAAGGGTCCCAAATTAAAACACACCTTAACCACTCTCCAAACGAATCTAGCCACCACACACTCGAAAAACAAATGATTGACTGATTCATCAAAACCACAGAAAGTGCAACGAGTATTACCACCTTTCCAGGCCCTCTTAATCAAATTGTCTCTGGTCAAAATCTTGTTTTTCCGTGCAAGCCACAAAAAAACTCTGACCTTTAAAGGAATTTTCAAAGTCCAAATAACATCTCTTTTTTTCGGCAAATTATGCACTTTCAAAGCATTATAGAAAGATTTTACTGTAAAAACACCATTCCCATTCAAGGACCAAAGAACCCTGTCAGGCCTATCATTTAAAATCATTGGCTCACACATTTTCCTCATATTATGCCAGGATCTAAATTTATCACCAACTAAATCTCTCCTAAATTTCAGAATGGACCAGTTACTAGCAAAAACTCTAGCCACAGAGATATTCTTTGTAAGAGAAATATTAAAGAGGTCTGGGAACTGATCAGCAAGGGGTTTAACACCCACCCATCTATCCTCCCAAAAAAGTGTATTCCTCCCATCACCAATTTTTTTATAACAGAATTGCATATAAGCAGATTTAATTTTCATCAAAGCCTTCCAGAATTGAGAATCCCCACACCGCTGAGACACTTGATTCAAAGTGCCTCCTCTCAGGTACTTAACTTTTAAGATATCCTGCCAAATCCCCTCTTGAGTGTCCAGCTTCCAAAGCCACTTTCCCAACAAAGCAACATTCATAATTTCCAAGTCCAACACTCCCAAGCCACCTACATCTTTGGGCATGCAAATCACATCCCACTTTTCTAAATGATACTTTCTGATACCTTGATCCTCTTGCCACAGTAACCTAGCTCTAAAATAATCCAGCCTTTTCTTGACCCCCTTAGGTAGAGCATAAAAGGACAGGAAATAAAGGGGAATACTGCTTAAACATGAGTTTAACAAGATCAACCTTCCTCCAATATCAAGGAGCTTACCTTTCCAATAGCCCAATTTACTTTCCACTTTATTTTCACAAATGTTCCAATCCTTGTTCAAAATTTTGGTCTTGTTAATAGTCATACCCAAGTACTTAATGGGTAAATTACCCATTGCACAAGTAAGGATATCACAGAACACTTTTTTTCTATTTTCTTCCATGCCAAAACAATAAACCTCACTTTTATGAAAATTGATTTTTAAGCCAGCCATTTGCTCAAATAAGCACAGAATAAATTTCAAGTTTTTTGCACTATTGAAATCGTCCTCCAGCAGGAAGATAGTATCATCTGCATATTGGAGTATAGAAATACCATCAGGCAGTAAATCACAGCCTAAACTACCAATCATCTTGTTTTGAACAGCTTTGCCAATCAAATATGATAAAGCATCAGCTGTCAGATCAAAAAGGATGGGGGAGAGAGGGTCCCCTTGTCTCAAGCCCCTACTGGTTTTGAAATAAGCTCCAATTTGTTCATTAACCTTAACATTCACTTTCCCTCCCATCACCACCCTCATTATCCAATCATTCCATTTGTGAGGGAAATTCCTAATTTCCAGCATCTGGAAAAGGAAAGACCATTTGATTTTATCATAGGCTTTCTCAAAATCTACTTTGAATAAAATTCCAGACAACTTTTTCTTATGCATAGAGTTCAAAACCTCATGGAGGACTACAACACCATCTAGTATATATCTATTTTTTAAAAAAGCAGTTTGATTCTTAGAGATTAGATAACAAGCAACTTTTTCCAAACGATGCATAAGAACTTTAGTGACAATTTTAAAACTGACATTTAACAAACAAATAGGTCTAAAATCTTTTACTTGACTGGCACCCAAGGATTTTGGCACAAGTGTTATCATACCACAATTCAGCCTATCAATGTCATCCTTTCCTTGAAAAAAATCACCCAGAATTTCCAGGAAATCAACTTTAATTACATCCCAAAAGGTCTTGTAGAATTCTATAGGAAAACCATATGGACCAGGAGATTTATTATTATCCATACCAAAAACTACATTTTTGACTTCCTCCTCAGTGAAAGGTTTTAAAAGCTCATATTTATCTCCTTCCTTAATAGTGACAAAATCAGTACTGTTAAATTTAATATTAACTCTCATCCACACCAAATAAAGTTTTGTAGAACTCAGTCACATGTACCAACATGCCCTTCTGATCAACAATGGTTGTATCACCATTTTTCAGAAAAGGGATAAGATTTTTCCTCTTCCTCCCATTGGCTTTGGCATGGAAATATTTTGTATTGTTGTTACCCTCAAGAGTATTCTTCTCTTTAGCCCTCTGCACCCACTTTATATGATCTTCTCTCATCAACTCCTTCAGATAAAGATCAAGGTTATTTTTGTTGCACCTCAGATTCCAATCCATCCCCCCCATTTCACACTTTTTATCTATCTCATCCAGTTTTTTCAGGACCTCTTCCTTTGCTTTCTTATAAAAGCTCTCCCAGTTAGCATTCCAGCCCCTTAGCTTTTTTCTAAGGCCAACCAATTTATTCTGCCATCTATCAACAGCAGAAACACCCACACAGTGAAAAGACCAGTAATTAGCAACTATATCTCTAAAATCAGCTCTAAGAAGCCAGCTGTTTTCAAACCTAAACAAAGAACTCTTAACAGCATGATTGCCAAACTCAATAAGCAAGGGGGAGTGGTCAGATAAGACCCTTTCTAAAGGAACCACTTTAGCCAAAGGAAACATCATCTCCCACTCTATACTCATTAAGAACCTATCCAATTTTTCATAGGTGGGATCAATATGATCATTACTCCCACACAAGACTAACTCCCTCAGATTATGATTTTCAATAATAGCATTAAACAGAAAACTCCACTTATTGTACCCCCACTTTTGTTCTTCTCTCTCTCCCTTCTCAAGATGTTGAAATCACCCCCAAAAAGAGTAGGACCAACACTTGTATTACAAATATAAGCAAACTCAGCCAGGAAAGCATGTTTTAAAGAATATTGAGCTGCTCCATAAATCACTATCAAATTCCAGGTCCTACCATCCAGCTTATTAATCACTCTTGTTTTGACAAAATAAGTACCCATTTCAGAATTAACCAACTCAAAGCAATCCAAATCAATTCCCACCAGTATACCACCTGATCTACCCTGGGCAGGAGACCATTTCCAACAGAAATCTCTCCCCCCACTCAAGATATTCAGAAAATGTGTGGAGAAGTCACACTTCATGGTTTCCTGAATTCCCAGGAAAACAGGTTTATGTTTCCTACACACATCCAAGAGATGTTTAATCTTACAATCACTCCCTAACCCTCTGATATTCCAAATCAAACCCTTCATTTAATTTTCTTTTTAACCTTGCCCCCCTTCTTTTTCTTAGGATTGACCTTAGTTATACTAAGGTTTCCACATTTTACCCCACCCTTAATCAGAGTAGGGTGTCTGACATTTAATATGTCAGTATTATCAAACCTCAGTCCATCATCATCTTCTTCCACATCCCAATTGTCAAGAAGACTATCCAAGCCATTTTCCTCTTCCACATTAGTATTATCAATAAAGGGATCCACCACCTCATCTTTACTTCTCTCAGCTAAGAAAAGGGCAGTTCTAGCATGTTCCAAATTTTTAAGCAAATCCAGATTCTCATCAATCTGTTCAATGGAACAACCTAGAGAGACACCTAAAACACTAGCCATTTGAAAGAGAGAGACATTACTATCATTCATAAAAGATGGGATTAAATTACCTCTATCAACAAAATCATTCTTGGCTTCCTTGCGAGAAGTAGCCATTTCCAGGGCCGACTTGTCCTTCATCTTGAGCCGGTCACATCTCCTCCTGTCTTCTTCCTCAACCAGCTTCACCTCATCCACATTCACTAAACCCACACGAGTTGCAAAATCCACAGATTCTTGCGAGTCCAAATACTCCTCACTATCTGTGATGTGAATTCGACCACCATCATCCCCAGATATCTGGTCAGTGTTCAGACCCCCATTGTCGCCAAGGGCCACTTCAGTATTAGCCACAACCTCTGACATATTTTCATCCACTGTGCTCAAAGAGAACTTTAACTGATTTTTAGCCACTTCTTCCAACTGTATTTTATCAGCTAACTCCTCATCTGTCATTCCTTCCTTAGCAGTATCAAGATCAGAAACTTTCCCAACCTTATCCATCCCCTCAGAAATCACTGGAAGGGTTTTTGGATTTTTGATATGCATATCTTTCTGAGTACCCACCACCCCAACATTTCTTCTCTTGGAATTATTCTTATCTGTTGAGTCATCTTTCTGATTCTCCTCATACTCCAAAGGTCTTTTTCCCCTATCAGCATTTTGAACCCAACCTACTTTTATCACCTCTTCTAAAGAGAAGGACACTTCATACAGTAAGAGTTTGGGAGTGGATAACACCAAAGACAAAGGTAAAACAAAAGTATTCATCATGCCAACTTTGATCCTAACCACATCCTTACTTCTGACAGAGTCCATATCCACCTCAAGCACCACCCCCAAATTAGATCCAACCTCACATAAAGCAAGATAACCCTTCATGGAATCAAGAAGACCATTCACAACCACCCACACCTCATGCATCCTACCAGCAGCCATGGCCTCCTAGGTCCAGGCTCTCACTTTAATTCTCACATTTGTCCCTTTCAAAGTAAACTCCTCAAAATTTGAAATCTCCTCCATCCTATTCTTGTTAGGGAATCTAACTTGAAAGGTACCATTGCCCATACCTTGGCCCTCCATAACCAATTCCACTTAAATTGATTGGTAAACCCATCTACCATCTGTTGTTCAGTCAGTACTTTCCCTTCCTCAACAGAAACAAGAGCAAGGGGATTGACATGTTCTTTACTCGCAACCTCTTTAGCATTTTGGATTAAAATACAAGCCAAACCATCAGCTCCACTCCCAACAAACTTAGAAACTGGTTTCAGTTGTTTCTCCAAGAAACAATCGGCCGTGCGATGGGATTGCTTACCACAAATCATACAAAATAGAGCCACCTTGCAATCTCTAACCAAATGCCCCATTCTTTTACATCGCACACAGAAAAGACTATCAACCCTAACAGGTTTATTCTCCTCATCCTTCTTCTCAGCATGAGCAGCGGGGGAAATAGTGGATACCTGCTGGTTGATCTCAGTAGCGGCCGACGCCGCAACAGCTACTTGTGCCGCCGCCGCATCCCAGGTTGATTTACCCTCTCCCCCGTCCTCTTGGCAAGAACTCTGGCCTCCACCAGAAAGGGCCATCACCACCGGGACTTTACCATGACCAAACGAACCCTCTGGGGGTTTCACAGGGCGGACATTCTCCCTGTTCCCCCCAACTCCAGATCCCGACCCCCCACCACCCGCCCGCCAGATGTGCGAAGGGCGATGAGGGGGACGAGGACGCCACGTACGATTTCCCCAATCCGCCATCGGGGCCGAGGAGACAACTTGCGCAAAACTCCTCCGATCTCCACTCCAAACCCAATCCCCCACTCCTCCTACTCCAATACGAGGCCACTCCTCTTCCGCTGCCGACGGGAGCGAGGAGCGGAGAAGCCGAAACTTGGAGGAAATGTGATGTAAAGAGGCGGAGAGAGCACTAAAGACAAGCGGACCTCCCCACGAAGTCGGCGCTAGAACCCTAACCGAGCTTGGTGCAATAGGATTCAGGAGGAGAGGAAACAAACCGCCGCAAGCCAGATGAAGGGAACCATCGGCATCCCCTCCGGTCGGCCCACCCGTTGATCCACCACCATGGCCTCCACGCGGAACAGAGCCCACACCAGGCGGCTCCAACCAAAACCCTGGAGAGGCCCTTGGGCTGTTCTTTTCTTCGCAGCCCAACAGCCTCATCCTCCCGTCTCATCAGTTACAAGATCAATTTACCCTAGAATTGATTGATTGATTGATGACACTCAGCGCCGTAATGGTGGAGATCGATCGGCTCCACTCGATGAGCTCGCCGGCCTCGTGCGTACGTACCGATCCACCCTTGTGTTCGTCTTCTATTTTGCCCTCTTGTCTCGCGCGGGACGTGCCCGTTTGCCCGATTCGGTGATATCGAGAGGAAGCTTAGACGGTTAGGCCCTTTCCACGTACGCCACACATGTTGCTACAACCGGTCGTGTCCATGCTCCGAAACAGAGGGTTCGGTCACGTGGTGGTCCCCGCCTACGCCCAATGAAAGGCTGAAACCGGCAGCTATCGTCGCATTGGATTAGAAAATGCATACAAATATACAACGGAGGGAAGCAAGTATGGGGTAACTGCCATGCATACAGTAGTACTGTAATACACATATAATTGAGCGCAGTAGACAGGGTCAGTATGACCAAGCAGAGGTGGGTCTATCTAGCTAGCTAGATCAGCTTTCTCAAACTACTCCAATAAATATTACTCCGTAATGTACGTGTGTACGGTCAGATGGTCTTGATTAAATCATGTGCAGATAATCCTATGCTGGGACAGTGAAAAGCTTTGATTGGCACCGGTGTGTGTTGGATCGATACGTACACAGGGGAAAATATCGGATATGATTCATATGACGATATTAACTAGAAGATTCATTTGGACGTGCAGGACCACGGGCGCATGCATGCATGCAGCTAGCGAACGCACACGAGGCATGATCGATCGATCGATCGATCCATCGGCCGTGATATATGATGCGCCAATACGATCTGTAGATAGATTAATCATACGCGCTATAGCTGTAGCGACACACGCGAGATCGATCGATGGTGTATAGCTAGGTGTATGTACGTATGCTCGCCGCCCGGCCGGCAGCTGATCGAGACATGCATCGTGCAGAGCCGCAGGAGCAATCATGCGTTGGCACGCAGCATCCAGTCACTGTACTGTGCCCAAGGCTAGGGGGCACCGATTACAACTAATAGTTATAATAGTTAACGGCAAATTATTAATACTGATTGAAACTCGATCCAACCCATACTAATGTTTTACTATCAGTGCCGGTTAGTATTATAAACCGATTATAAAAATGATAATATAGAGTCACCTATTGCTCCTTGCACACTTAATTTACACGAACTGATAAAGTTTGTCCTAATTGAAGTTCATGTTTGGTGTAACCGTAGGAAAGAAGAAGAGAGCATCAGAAGGACCCTGTGTATAGACATCACATCTTTTGTTGTTGTATTATTTATCGTTTCAGTTTGTGTGCTTGTTCGTTTCAAGTAGCATATATGAGTATTTATTTGGCAGGTGAGATAGGTACAGAGATGAGTAAGTTTTTGCTATCTCAACTCTGAATTAAAGATGCATCTTAATTTATCCGTTCTGATGAAGTGCGTTTGGGATTAAGCCGTAAAGATTCACGCGGAGGCAGATAGAGATAGGTAAGGTCAGCGGGTTGCCGGGTGACGTACCGTAGCGGATGGCTCGCCGAGGCTGTATGGATGGTCAGCAAAAGCAAAAGCTGGTGTAGTGACGCTTCAAGCTTCATCGCCTCGCCTAGCTCTGCTCTGCCAGTCGCCAACCATGGGGGCCTTGCTACTTGCTAGCGCTGAGCGCTGAGCGCTGTTGGTTTTCTCGCGACAAATTAATTAATGTAAGAGCATCTCTATGGTTAAATAGTAGGAATAATTAAAAAAACATTTTTACTGTTTTTTTGTTGTTTAACTTGTTATTTTATGTGGCTCCCTATCCTTTTCCCGTAGTTACCTCTTCTAACTAACAAAGGAGCAAAATTTGCTACTCCATTAAGAGTTGAGCTTGTTTAATTGTTTTTTCCTTTGCATATACATAAATTAATAAAATATAGCTATATTTAAATAGAAAGTCACATTTAGCAAGTATATTAGAATGAATAGCGAAATAACAATCCAAATTAGATAGAGAGTCTTGCTATTGCTATCAATAGCAAGTCAAAAATAATAACCACAATAAAGATGCTCTATGTAGCAGTGTCTGTGGGTACGCTTAGCTGCATTGTGTAGTCGCAGAAATGTTTAGAGACTTGCATAATCACTACAGGAAACTCATAAACTTCCGTCGGCCAACTTAACTTCCGTCGGCTTTTGGGCAAGCCGACGGAAGTTAGCGGGGAATTTTCCGCGGCCGCTCGGATCCCCCTAACTTCCGTCGGCCAGCATTAAAGCTAACTTCCGTCGGCTTTAATGCTGGCCGACGGAAGTTAGGGAATGTATTCCCCAACCCCGCGCGCGTACAGGGAGCCCTAACTCCCTGTACGCGCGCACAGTAGCCCCGCCGCCGCCTCCTCCCGCGCCCAGCCTGCGCCGCCGCCGCCGCCCGCCGCCGCCCGCCGCCTCCCGCGGGCGCCGCCTCCTCCCGCGCCCGCCCGCCGCCGCGCACCCTCCCGACCGTCACCGCCCTCCGCCAGTGTCCCATCGCCAATCGCCGCCGCACGTCGTCGCCGCCTGCCATCCGTCGCCCGCCGACCACTGCCGTCTGTCGTCGCCCACCAACCACCGCCTACCGTCGCCGTCCGCCAAGTAATTTTTACCCGTCATTTTCATTGTGATTGAATAGTTAGTTTACTTTGTGAATTGTATTGTGAATTGTCAATATACGGTGTGAATTGAATTGAGTTGAATTGTGTATTGATTGTTTGATAGACACTAAAATTTTGTCGTAGTATGGGATATAATGAATAATTGATTCATTTGCTAGGGCATGTCAAGTGGAAATTGATTCGTTACATTGACTATTTATGCTATTACAAGTGTTTCATTTGTGATGTGCTATTATATATGCTATTAATTCAATTCTTGTATTAATTTGTGGTTTGTTGATGATTTCATTATGGTGATTAGTATTACATATATAAATACTTTCTTATATATATTTCTTTTCGTATCCAATTTTTTATTTGACAACAACGTAGATAGTGTAACGAAATCTATGCGTCACCCGTTTCGGACCAACATGTCTCACACGTGTCATGCGTGTGAGATGTGTAGGTCCGGAATTGTCCCTTTTTGGACAGCCTCAGAGTGGGCGATAGAGCGTGGTTTTATGATGAGTCATGAGTCCGAATGGGATTTCAGTAACATAACCTTGTTGTTCTCCATTGCACCACTATCAGGCGTGCAATTGGAGAACAGCGGGGTTATGCTGCTGAAATTTCGTTCGGACTCATGGCTCGTCATAAATACCACGTTTTGTCGGTCACTCTTGGGTGAGTTTAGGACCTATCTTTTCCTATAGACCATGGTTGTCACGGCATCGCCTGCGCCGACTAGGCGTCTAGGCGGTCACCGCCGGACGCCATGGTGAATCGCGTCGCCGGCGAGCTCTGCTTCCCCTTGCGTCGCCGGCCACCCGGCCGCCTCTACTTCCCCTCCATTGTCCGAAGGCGGAGGCGGGGGGTGGCCAGGGTGTGTGTATGTTGCGAGCCCCTTGATTGAATGAATGTTTTGCATATAGAATGGCTGAGGACGACCGACGGTGGATGTATAGTGGTTGGATGAAAAGTGGAGCTCACACGAGGGAGTGGGTAATCAACGCTGAGAAATTTGTTGATCGTGCATTCGCTTTGACAACAAACACTGGCGCGAGGTGCCCATGCATGAAGTGCAGAAATTCTCGTTGGCAAGACAAGAGGACGTTGTCATTGTATATTTGCAAATATGGTTTCGTGCCAGGTTATGAAGTTTGGTCTTTTCACGGCGAGACAGGCCGTGAAAAAACAGTATTAGTAGTGGAAGAAGAAGATGATAGCGTTGCTGACGATAGGATGGATGAGATGGTTGATGCTATACGACCAGAGTTTGAATCAAACCCCGAGGATCCTCCAACACCGGAGGTTCAAAAGTTTTTCGACATCCTTCGAGCTTCAGAAGAGCCATTGCATGAGCACACCACCGTAAGCGTTCTCGCTTTCGTGACTCGTATTATGGCTATTAAGTCAAAGTTTGCATTTTCAAACAATTGTTATAAGGAGCTCTTGAATCTGATCAGCGATATCCTTCCTAAGAACCATAAGGTGCCGAAAGACATGTATCAGTCAAAGAAAATGCTTTCTGCTCTCGGTATGGAGTATGAGAAGATTGATGTGTGCCGAGATAATTGTATGCTGTTCTGGAAAGAACATAGTAATGAGGTGAAATGCTTAAAATGTGGTAAACCGAGATTCGTAGAGGTCGTAAATGAAGACGGAGAGAAGGTGACGACAGAGGTTGCTCATAAGCAACTTCGTTACATGCCTTTTACACCTCGGGTGAAACGATTGTTTCTATCAAAGAAAACCGCTAGACATATGCGATGGCATAAATAAGGTGTACGTGAGAATAATCAAGTAATGGTGCACCCATCTGATGGTGCGGCATGGAAGGCTCTAGATGATTTTGATGCAGACTTTGCTAGTGATGCAAGGAATGTTCGCATCGGGTTGGCAACTGATGGATTCACGCCTTTCAATGTAACGGCATCGTCGTACTCTTGTTGGCCCGTGTTTGCTATTCCATACAACCTTCCACCTTCATTTTGTATGAAATATGAATTTATGTTCCTGTGTCTCATTATACCCGGTCCAGATCATCCTGGAACACGACTAAACGTGATGCTGAAGCCCTTAATTGAAGAGTTGAAACAATTGTGGAAAGGAGTTGAAGCATATGACTATGACCAGAAACAAAAATTCAATCTTCGAGTTGCGTATCTGTGGTCGGTCCACGATTTTCCGGCATACGGTATTTTTTCTGGTTGGAGTTGTCATGGAAGGTTGACATGCCCGATATGTGCGAAGGACACAGATTGTTTCCGTCTGAACTTCGGGGGAAAGATTTGTTACTTTGATTGCCATAAATGCTTTTTGCCCATGAATCACCCATTTAGGTTACAGAGGAACAATTTCAAGAAGGACAGCATTGTTGTAAAGGGACCACCAAGGCGTTTAAATGGTACAGAAATCGCTGATATGCTGAATGAGTTGGTCCTTAATGAAAATGAGGATGGATTTGTAGGATTCGGAACCGAACATAATTGGACCCACATATGTGGTTTATGGGAACTGTCGTACGTCAAATCACTAATTCTGATGCACAACATTGACGTTATGCATTAGGAACGTAATGTTGGTGAAAGCATTATAAGTACATGTATGGATTTTACTGA
Source organism: Zizania palustris (assembly GCA_019279435.1). Taxonomy (NCBI): domain Eukaryota; kingdom Viridiplantae; phylum Streptophyta; class Magnoliopsida; order Poales; family Poaceae; genus Zizania; species Zizania palustris. The sequence continues at coordinate 38,002,034 of JAAALK010000283.1, read as the reverse complement.
CAGGACAAAAGATAATGTAAAGGCGAGAAGAGATTTAGCTGAGATTTGTAATCGACCAACCCTTGAGTTGACGAATAGTGGTGGCAAGCCACGTGCCCCATTTTGTTTAAAACCTAAAGAAAAAAAACAAGTAATGAGGTGGTTGAAAAATTTGAAATTCCCAGATGGTTACGCCGCGGGATTTAGAAGAGCTGTGAACTTGAAGACAGGGAAATTAAATGGATTGAAAATTCACGATTACCACATAATAATGGAAAGACTCCTTCCTGTAATGTTTCGTGGGTACCTGAATGATGATGTGTGGAAGGCGTTAGCTGAGCTGAGCCATTTTTATAGACAACTTTGTGCGAAAGAAATTAAGAAAGATATGATGGAGATGCTAGAGAAAGAGATCCCGGTGCTTTTATGTAAACTGGAAAAAATATTCCCTCCAGGGTTCTTCAATCCAATGCAACATTTACTGGTTCATCTGCCATATGAAGCTAAGGTAGGTGGCCCTGTGCAATATAGGCGGATGTATCATATTGAAAGGTCCCTAAAGAAGCTTAGAGCGATGGTTGGTAATAAGGCCAGAGTTGAAGGTTGCATCGCAGAAGAATTTAAATTGAAAGAGATAGCATACTTCACTAGTGTATACTTCGCTGAGCATCACAATGTCAACACACCTGCTACACGGTACCATATGGATGAAGACCATCCTTGTAGTGATCTCCAAATATTTGGGTGGAAGGGCATAACTGTTGGTGTTTCCACGACATATTATGTAACTCAGGAAGAACGAACAAATGCCTTGCTCTACATGTACTCAAATATGGAAGAGATGGAACAATATTTCGCGTAAGTGATTCGTTTTAGTTTTATATTTTACCTCCAAATTTTATACCCGTTTGTTTACCTATTCGTTACATTGACAGTATGTTTGATTCGAAATACTTGACGTCTGGTCGTCAATCAATGGAGAAGCAATTAGATAAATTGCGTCGAGAAGGAGTAAATGGCGGGCCTAGTTTTCTCACTTGGTTCAGAGAACATGTAAATCCTTACCTTTTCTGACACGTATTATTTTACTCTACTAGGTTAATTATCTTATAATCTCTTATGATTTGCAGTGCGTGCTCGCTGACAATGTACATATAGACTTGCGACAGCTCTCTTACGGGAGTATTAGTGCCAAAAGTTACGGTCGCTATGATGTTAATGGTTTCCGCTTCCGTTCAACTATATTTGAAGCATATCGACATCTAGCGGCAACAACTAATACTGGTGTTGTTACAAGGGTCGTTGATGGACAAGAACACGAAACTATGTATTATGGAATCATCAAAAATATAATCGAGTACAAATTTGCCGGGAATAAGGAGATTAAAGTAGTCTTCTTCGATTGTGATTGGTTCGACCCTAAACATGGTACTCGTGAAAACCAATTTGGGATGGTTGAAGTCAAACACGCGGAACAATTATCTAGTTGCGACAATTTTGTCCTTGCTCACCAAGTCGAGCAGGTGTATTATATGCCCTACCCATGTGAAAAACTAAGTGCTTGGTGGGTAGTCTACAAAGTGAATCCTCGGGAACGTCTAGACACCCCTAGTGATGACGCTTATCAATTGGAGGTTGAAGAGGTCGATGAGGTTTATCAAGATGATGAATTGCCGACTTCGTTTAATGTAGAGTCAGAATCGTCGACAGATTCTTTTCTCGGCGATTCTAATGATGTGGCAGTTCCCGAGAAAAGGAAACACCAACATAAGAAGAAAAAAGTAACATGGCGTGCTTTGGGGAGAAAAGGATAAATTGATCCTGATTTTGATGATAATTGACAAGTAATTGTTTTCATACATGGATATGCAATATACTTCATATTACATGTTTTTTCATATGTACAAACCTTCTTTACTAATAAATGCTTGTTTGTGCTTATTTTGAACAGGATGTCGAAAAAGATGAAGAGTGTCACGAGGAAGCTCTTCCGCTTGGGGAGTTCATCGGCGAGTACTCCGGCGAGTACACCGACGAGTCAGGAGGACACCCTATTCCAGGGTAGTTCCTCTTCTTCAAACAGACGTCGTCAAGAGCAGCTCCTGAGATGCATAGATCCGACATTAATTGGTCGGCCTATTGCATTTCAACTAGATGAGGAGGTAACTTTCAGATTGTTTTTTATGCCAGTTATAAACTATTACTAATTGTTTCAATACTGTTTTGTAGGAGGAAGAACACTTGGAGAGTGCGGGTCATGAGGATGATCCGGTGGGTGGCGGGCAAGAGGGGGATGTCCCAGAGTGTGCGGCACAGAGGGATGACCCAGAGGGTGTGGGGCAGGGGGATGACCCAGAGGGTGCGGGGCAGGGGGATCTCCCGGAGGGTGCGGGTCAGGAGGAAGGTGCTGAGGCTGCCGGCGGGTCCTCGGTATCTTTCAGGACGAGCCACTTGGTCGCTCCACCAGTAGTCTCTTCCGGTGGAGCCAAGATCGAGATTACGCCTGTTGGTGACGGGTAAGTGTAATACTCTTATGTTGTTTTGCTTTTGTTTTCAAAAAATTTCTTTCACTAAACTAATTAACTTTATTTATTATGTATTTCTAGATCTTGGATTGACTCTCGGTTCGACGGCACTTCGAGGGTCAGGCAGGTTAACCAGATATTGGGTAACCTGTGCCGTCTGCACTACCCAGGGGTGCTGACAATGCCGACCGGTGAGCGGGTTCTATGCCATACATGGGACCAGTACCGGTTCGCTCCGGGGGTGGTGTCTCATGACTTCTGGGTATGCAAGTGTTTTTTCAATCTACTTTTAGGCTTTTCGAGTTACAACACTGTACTAATCATTACTTTTGCAGTTACGCTTTTGCTTGCCAGAAGTCGGTAATCACCATAACCATGCGCTTCAAGTCTTCAACAACAATGCACATAAGGTGGTGAAGGACGCCATTTCGTATGCCCGCATTCAAGCGAACAATGCTTACTACAAGGAGAAGCTAGGGCAACGAATGAGCAAGGCGACGGGCTCATCGTCAATTTATTTGACTGAAGAAGAATACCGTTCGGTAAATAATTCTAACTTTTTACTCTTCGATTGTTGAGATTTGTTGTCATATAATACAAATAGCATCTCTGTTCAGGTGAGGATTCCGTGGTTTGCAAACCGCGAGGACGCCTATTTCGAATTCTGCAAGATTTGGTCTTCAGCCGCATTTAAGAAGACTTTTGAGCAGAAAAGACAATGCCGCGGGACGGATTCGAAGCACAGATATGGTGCCGACGGACATATTCGCCACGCTAAACGCTTGGTAAGACCGATCTGTCACTCTCTAGCTATAGATACATTGTAATGCGACTATCTCATTTCTAATGTGCAGGAAGCTAAATCTGGCAACGTGCCAAGTGACATAGAGGTGTATACCTCTGGTCACAAAGGAAGCGATCCGACACAGCCAGATGTCTTGTGTAGCCAGACAGCCACGGACCATTTGGTGAGATGTTATTAAGAGTTGACGTAATTTCATTTTTCTGCGTCTAGCTAATCGGACATGTTTTTTGCAGGCGCAGTATGGTGAACACATGGTTCGACTCCATGAAGAGGACTATGATTGGCGGAGAGAACCTGTGGACCAAATGGCCGTGTACTCCAGCGGAGGTGGCAAAAGCCATGGACGGTGAGACAGTGTTTTTATTAATGTTTTGTGTATGGTATTGTGATGGTAACTAACCCCTGTTAATGTTGCAGGTACTCCATGTTCAATGGAGTTATTGTCTCGAGAGCGGTGAGAGCTCAGAAGTCAGCTCAGTCGTCGCAGAGCTCCGTCGGAGTTGGCTCCAGCCGTCGTCGCTCAGAAGAAACCCCGGAGATGGTTTGGATGAGGGAGGAAATGAGGCGGCGCGACGAGCACTACAGGAAACAACAAGAGTACTATACCGCCTGCTTAGCACAACAGCAGGCGATGATCCAAGTAAGCTTACTTTAGAGTGTTGCAGTTCAAAAGTATTCAGAAATAGGTTTAGAACTAACTGATTACATTACAACATGTGTAGCAACTAGCCCAGCAAAACAGTGGATTTGACATGTCCATGTTCCAACCACTACCTCCCCCGCCACCACCACTATCTCCTACATCACCTGAGGTACCTCCTAAATACTTAAGTTAGCGTTTAGAAGGGTAGTTGAGTTCGTTTCTAATTTTGTCTATTTCTTCAGTGTTTCCGTACGCCTGGTCAAGATGGAGCCTCCGGGGCAAATGTGGACGAAGCGGGAGGCAGCGGCGGCGCCCACGACCCAAATGTGGGCGATCAGTGAGTATGAATGTGTATAATGAACCTGGATTGAATCTCGATATGTTATGTGACTTTGTATGTGAATTTGGATGGTATATGTGAATGCGGATGTGTATTGTGACTTTGATTGTGAATTAAGTTGTGTTATGTGATTTTGGATGTTTGCTGAAGTTTTGGATGTGAGATGTGATTTTGGATGATATATGTGAAGTTTGAATGTGATTTTGGATGTGAAATGTGAATTTGGATGATAATTGTGAATGTGATTGAAATTGTGGTTGGATGTGAGTGTGAGTAGGGGAACCAGGAAAAAAATACCAGGTAACTTCCGTCGGCTTTGACCATAGCCGACGGAAGTTAGCTGGTTTCGGCCACGTGGGCAGAAAGGCTAACTTCCGTCGGCTTTGGCCCTAGCCGACGGAAGTTAGAGCCCCCTGCTGACGTGGCAGTGTTCGGCGCTAACTTCCGTCGGCTTGACGTGGCCGACGGAAGATAGCGTTTTGCCGACGGAAGTTGGCTTCTTCCGTCGGGAAAGAGCTAACTTCCGTCGGCTTTGGCCGACGGAAGTTGCCTGTTTTGTTGTAGTGAATACTACCTATTTGGATTATTTTGTGAATATGCTTAGTAATGCATCGATATGCATTTTGGAGCAATTTGGGAGAATTAAAAGAAAACGTATGCAATTTCTGTAAAACTCCAGCATTCGAAAATAGCTTTTAAATTTTGGATATTAGTATTCCACAAATCATATTTTCTTTGTTTGTGAACGCTAATGCACTTTGGCTGAAATTTTGTTTTTTTTCTGGACTGACGAAGAGCGTCAATCAAATTTTACTAGAATCGAGAAGAACAATGGTACAAAGAGCAACAATCAGGATATCGCGAACACAGCCAGAACACCTAGCGGTCGTTTAGTACAGTTTGTCATACTAAAATTAAATAAATTTGACTAATTTGATACTCCTTCCCATTATCTCCGCCATCTAAGAGTTTTTCAGTTTTTCCACAATCTACATGTCTAATAGTTGGAGCATTAAAGTAGCACATTATATCATATGCGAATTGATTTAGAGTCCACAACATACATGGTTTTGGCTTACGCTTTCGTTTCTTATTTTACGAGTACTTCGCATGGCCACATACACATGCAGGTTGAAGGTGTGAAAAAACGAAGCAACAGACACAACATGCAAATGAAATTTAAGTTTTACGTTTCTTGTTTTGGTTATTGCGTCGAGTTGTTAGATGGTGGAGATAATGTGGAAAGGAGGGAGTAGATGTTTGGTTGTTGTCGTAGATGTGTTAAGATTTTCTTCGGTTTCCCCTATTAATGACTTCAAAAAATATGGTAAGATAACCTTAAAGCTTGATAAGATGCGGTAAAAAATTTATTAACTTCAGCTTAAATAAGTGTGATAACTACAAACGACGTCTTACGACCAAATAGCCTACGAGAGAACGAGCGAGTCACTGTACTGCTCACCACGAAACACCTCGTGGGACGACTACATCGACGGAAGGCTGAAGGAAGCAGCACAGGCAAAGTGTATCTATTGATTTGCGGGTTCTTCCTCAATCCATATCTATTGATCATGAGTAACGGGGGTACAGTGTTGCCCTCTCGACTGGGTTTGCTCATGAAAAGTATATATGCTAGCGTACGTGCATCGCTCATGTAATGTACCAGCTAGCGGCACATCTTTTTATAACTTGGTACATGAGCAGGTAAGTAAAAAACAGTAAAACACTGGTGGTTAATCAGTCGCATGGGAGTGGGGTAATGTGTGGCAGAGGCTGGGGATGTGTCCAAGCAAAGCAACAAAGCGTGACAGGTCACGGCCAACTGCAGAACCAGCTCATGCGACCATGTCCCGATAACCCGACCAGTGTCAGTGTGTACTCCCATGCAATCGCGTCCCAACGCATCATACTCCGAGCTGATGCGGCCACGCTGGGGACCGTAGAGCTAGTAGGGAGTACTCTATCAGTCTATCTATCCCTGCACCCTCTCTCTCTCTCTCTCTCGTCTGTGTAGCCAGGAGTTGTTACTGATTGCTGATGAGTACACTATAATTTGGTACAAAAGCTGTTGCGTCGCAGTGGGCGTTGGTGCATGCGCCTTGACGTACATGCAGCTCGATCCGGCCTGACTCCTTGTCCTGTGCATCGAAAGGAGAGAAACGGCATTGCACGGAGCGTACTCTCACGCTCTCAGCTCTCAATATGTAATAGAAAAATATAGGGAGATTTACTTTCATGCCACACATAATTTGGAGATTTTTTGATCTAAAAAAGTAAACATCACTCAATTTTATGGCATAAGAGCAAAAATTCCAAAAATATACATTATCAGATTGCCTCGAACTAACAAACCAAACTTTTAACATCCGACTATTTCAAATATGAACTACTCAATTTTGTTGACGTGACAATCTACGTTGACCATTTTGTTGACGTGTTAGTCCATGCTAACGGTTTTTATTGAGCTATTTGTTCACGCGATCAATTGTTGCTATATGTATAGTGAGCCACTTGTGAGTGACATGTACATTTTTTCTCGGTCTTTATCATTTCATTTCATTTCATTTTTTTTTCCTTTTTTTCTTTCATTTCTCTTCATTTTTTTCTTCTTTCCTTTTCTTTTTTCTTCGTGGTTTCCTAGCCGCCCTGCCCATACACCCCTACGCCCCCAAGGCCTTTCGCTCTCGAGCCCCCATGTCCTCATCGTGCATCGCGCCGCTGCCCTCAAGGCCCAAACCCTGTGCCCTTGTTGCACACCAATAGGTTCACCTGAGCACTCGCACCACTGGCCGTGCAGGATGATCACATTGGTTATCAACAAGCTGGCCAAGGAGTACGTGGGGAAGGGTCAAGTGCTTCAAGGTGAACACGGACAAGGGCCATGCATAGACACTCGGCCGTGGTGGGGGCGCCTAGGGGCTTGTCTGTGGCCCAAGGGCTTGGCAGCACAGGGGCTTGGCTGTGGCAGGCATAGGCGCGAGGGTTTGGCCATGGTAGCGCAAGTGCAAGAAGAGGGGATGACCAACAAGCAGGAGGGGAGGAAGAAGGAAGAGGAGAGAGAAGAAGCGTTCACATCAAGTCTCACATGTGAACCGGATGTACCGAGCCAGCTCAGTATTTTTATACGAACGTGGATAGCCACATATGCAAAATTGTTGTCTAAAATTGTTTTGAGATATAATTTTTCTGGTTTAGAAAAGTTCAGAGAGTTAAAAATCTAATTTTTAGTCGGATACTTTCACAGTAATACTCAGGGGTAAAGTAACTTTTGCCTATACAATGTCAATGCGACGGTGCCTGCCTGCCCTGCAGCTGCTACCCAGGTCCCAGGCAAGTAACAACACGCAGTGCCAACCGATCAGGATTCGGAAAGAGAGATCTGAGCCGATGCACGGCCACGATCGGCTGTTGTTTTCGAGCAAGCCGTTACGTACGGTACGTGAAGCGAAATGTCGTGTCCTGTCCTGGTTCGCCACATGCGGCTGTTCATTCCGCACGAACGCACAGTCATAGGTGTTAACAGCTAGACTAGATGAGCACTGACTGCACCGTCAACCTGGCATATGCGTTGTAGACTTGTAGTGGTCTGCCTATTTTCAATTTGATATCCTTCGAGGAAACAGGACCGGTCAATGATTTAGGCCCAGTTTGGGAGCCCAAAATTTCGAAACATTTTATATGGATGGGCTAGAATTCTGGAGAGGTTGTTATCTACCGTCAAGGGCTTATATGATTGACCTAAGTAAAACTGCATGACGAGTGAGTTGCAAAATTACACACGTAATTGACCCGGCGAATAAGCACCCAGGTGATTGTTACACTCGACAGAATTTGTTCCGTTTCGACAAGAGTTTCTCTGATACCACAGACGGAGTATCCAAGAGCAAAGCGCGATTATTCAGCTAACAGGAATAGTAGTAGTATGGCACCAGCGATACGTCATCTTTCCTTCCTCAAGCAAGACTCAAACCTCTGCTTCCAACTGCGCAATGATGCTCACAAACACTTGAAAGCCTTGGGCCATATCTGAAAATAGACAGTACTCGTTCTTTGCGTGGTATGTCTTGAGTAAGCCTGCAACAACAATAGGAACACCAGATAAGTACTTGCGTTAGATTGTCTATCTCCACTTGTAGACCGAAAGAATATAACAGTATGATAGGATGCCCAGTGGAACTCGGCCATCAGGAATGTCATAATAATTAGTTTAATTCACACCGTCAAGGATGTGAATACTTGCTAACAGATCTTTCATTGATAACAGGACCTACAGAAGTCGAGAAACACAATAATTTTCTTGTCAAGTACTTACCGTATCCAGCAGTCTGAACATCAAATCCTTCGTCCTGTAAAGTTTCAAGAAGAATTTGGTTTAGTTAATTGGCGATTGGTTTGAGAAAAAATGTCTACATTAGTTTACTCTCGAACCTGTAATTCCCTGATCAGGGGTAAACTCCCGGTGATGGAATATGGTTCCACATGACCGACAATTTCCTCAGTTGCTTTGCATAATGCTTGAAAGCCCCGGGACTCAAGATTACAGGCCACCCCGCTCATCACATCTCGATCAATAGTGATTTCAAGCCTAACATGGTCAATGGTAAGTAATGGCAAATTAACAATCACACTCTCCATTATGATGGTTACTGCTAAAATTGAATGAAGTCAAATATCCTTCACCTTCCTCGGAGGTTTTCATCAGGAAGAACATATTTGGACGCAGGACCACGGGTTTGAAGCTTTGTTTCAAGTTTCTCATTTATATCATCTACGTACTCCTGCAATTTCCTCACTACAGAAGTTGTGCTGTATGAACCGCAATTGACAACTGTTAACTGACAACAACATTTGGCAGCAATAGAGGTAAAATCAGGATAAAGAACAGTGCATATTCCATTCATGAGAAAAGGGCTTACCTATAGAAAGGAGTCAACCTGTGATATTTATAAAAATATGGTCAGTATGATTGATAAGATCTCTTTTAATGATAAAAAGAAAGAAACAACAAAAGCACCACATTCTTTATTGAATGTTATGACTTGTGATTTGTGAAACACTGGTGATTCTAGTATTTTGTTTCTCCTGGAGGCCTACAAACATATAAATATATGTCCAGTGCTATGTGAAATTTTGGTAGGGCCCTAGGGAATGACTATGCCCCCAGACTGCAGGTCCCCACACCTCTAACAATGTACAAAACTTAAGGAAACAAAAGCTCCATTAAACCATTTTGGTTTGAAATACAACTAATGTACATCCAAGAATCACACAATAAGAGTTTGACCTTATATCCCCTGAAATTGTACATTCTCCAGGAATTTGATTCAGACCCCCACCAGGATCTGCAAATTACCATCTGTTAATAGCATGGATGATAATACACAATGATTTTCTTTGACATTAATTGATAGAGGTACAAGTTGGACATACAGCTCCATTTGGTAGGTTTGATCGTAGATGGGGTAGCAAACTTATAAACCTTCTCTTTTTCATGTGCAGGGAAATCGTTGTAGAACATCGTCTGTATTTCCTTAAGTGCCTCCATATTTAACTCCATGGCATTTATGGCCTGAGTGGAAATAAACATATGTTATTCACAAACAAAACAGTACTTGTTGCCTCCCAACCCGTCTTTTTACAAAAAAAAAGTTTTCTGTGTTCAAAATTGTTTTGTCCCCTAAGATAACTGAATATTTGAATGACTCTTCAGTTAACGTGATGCAGTCATGTCTCAGCATTTTCTTTTAATTTGATCCAAGAATAAATGTAGCAAAACACCCGTGCAATATCAGAGTTTATCATGCAGTAACTTGCACTATTATTCATGTTTCAGTAGTCACTTTCCTCATACCTTATGCGCCACTTGAATTTTCATTACCATTGCTGTAGATAACTTGTTGCTTTTCCACTAATTATAAGAATGGATGCTTATTGCTTATTTTTGCTGCTATACAATTTAAATAATGCAAGCATATAATATTAGAATATTAACCATATGCTTTATGCATTTCACACAAACCACTGCATATTGGCATATTTTCTAGAGGCTTGTGCTATAGAACACTCTACCAAAGTACACTATTCTGAGTTCTGTCCAGTTCAAATCAAGTACCTTATGTGCAAGGCCACTGTGGAACAGTTTCCCAATTGCCTTCAGATGCCATGTGATCGCTCCACCTGTGCCAATGCACGGCTGCTTATCGGCTGTATCTATCCAAAACCTTCACAACAGCAATAACCAAATCAGCACAACTTCCTCACGAACAACACATTAGTTTAGTTGGCCACATTCCCTCCAAGCATCAAATAGCTTACTCACAAGGGTCCATGTTTGAGCTTATCCAGCAGCCCATCCTTCACAAGGCCATCAACACCAATGCCAGAGATCAATGAGTTTTCCTCGTTGGCAATGAACACCGCAATGACCGAATGCTTCAATGCTGGCTTCACCTCACCAAGCCGCCGCATGAGCTGAGATACCAGCGCCACATGACCAAGGCAGTCTGTCGTCCCACGTCCACAAAGCTTGTCCTTGTCTTCGCTGTCAAAGGTTAGTGTGAAGGGATCG
>JAAALK010000283.1:37939304-37990174 GCA_019279435.1 Zizania palustris | reverse complement strand
AATGTCGGTTTGCAAGAAGACGCAGAGGAGTAAATGTGCGGGCGGACGGGCAGTACGACGTTACCCTCTGGAACGTAGGGCTCCGGCAATGAGCGACCGGAGGACGGCGAGATACTCGTTCATCTGTCTCCGGGCGGTTGCGCTCCACGGCGATGTGTGTCATCCTCTGGGGTCTCGGTCTCCTCCCTCGACTTGCAACTCTTCGCGCGACGACCGCCGCTTCTTCCTCGCCGGGGCCGACGTCGTCGGCTCCTCCTTCTCCCCGAGAGCCGCCTCGGCCGACGACACGCTGCACGGGCGCGCCTGTCCACCGCCTATAATGCCTGCATCGTCTTCGACGCAGAAGGCCGCGGCATCGTCGAACAGGAAGCTCGCTGCGGCGGAGGGCGTTGAAGGTGTCGTAGATGAGCCCGGCGGCGTCGCTGGAAGCGCACAGCGCGTCTGCCAGTGTCATGGTCGACCGCTCGCTCTCGGCGCGTGGCTGGCACTGTCGCTACGCTTTGGGGTGGCCGGCGCGACTCCTTGCTGCTGCTGCTGACTTAAGCTGGAGTGCTGGGCGGGCGCGTCTGAGATTCTGAGCTCCTCGCGTCGCGTTGGTGGGATTGGATGCGTGTGTTTCTTTTCTCTGCAGGTGGTGGGCTGGTTATATGGGGAAAAGGATAAGGTTTGGGCGCGCGTAGGCGTAGCAACAGTGAAGGGACGCAGGCCGTGTTGCTTCGGCAGTGGCACACGCACAGGTCTCTCTAGGCCTTCGCTCCAGTAGAACAGAAACAAGATGACGATAAAAATGGAAAGCAACAGTGGATGTTGGTAATACAGCCGTGGTAATAACAGTGCTTCTAAATATTACATTTTTTCGATAATAGAAAATAACAATTCGGCTTTCTCCTCTTGCGAGCATATAGGGTCAAAGTTTACACGACTAACTAGCAGCACATACGACTGCAAACGAAGGAGGGACAAACTCCAAACCGAACAGGATGGATACTCTGTCAAACGAAACGCGACACGAAAAATGACAGGGGCTATGGACACCGTGTGGCATTATTTGCACGTATAGGTTATCGTCGCAACTCGCAACTGAGATGTGACACGGAAAATTCCTGCAGGTTAGTTCAAAAATCACTGGATTTCAACATAGTAATATGTCATTATTGTATCCCTTTCCAACTGGATGGAAGAGAATCAGCGAGGAAAGCACATCACACGTACAACCAAGGTCACATGGATTAACAGTGGAGGGAATGACAGGGAGCTAGACAGGACCCACTGCACATGAGTAACATGAAGCAGTACTTGAGCGCTGCGAGGTGTTCGAGCAATGACCGTAAGCCCTATAGCAATCAATCTGCCCTGCCCAGAAATTCAGGGGCTTAATTGAACTCTTGTGACTAACTTATTTGCCTATTAACTCATGCTACATTGCCTTGCCAGCACAGTAACATTTGTACCGATGGGCAAATGGCAATGGCTGTCCATGTCCTAGCGATGGCGACACGATGAATGCTGGGTTGCAGCAACCAATCACACGCAGTACTATACATACATTTGTTGTAGGGCTTGCAATTGGCAAATTGATTTCTACTACCGGTACGTGTAGTATCTGGTGCAACTCCAAGCACTAAATATTACAAATAGGAATTGAGAATGAAGTGCTATATCTAATTGTCGCTACAAATCAAGGTAAGAAACTATGGAGGCTCTAAAATCAATAATTACCGGACTAAATGATTGAGAACCGGAGAGAAGATGAATCATACTACCTTCTTATTAAAAAAATTTATAGATGTTTGATTATTTTTAAAAAAGATCTTATATAAATATAAAAAATATAAGTTATAATTGAAATACCTTCAATAATAAAAAAATATAAAAATAAATTATATTTTATAAAAGATTTGAATAAGATCGACGTCATCTATCTATTAAGAAAGAAGGAAGTACTTGTTAAAGTTCAAACGAAATCAAGGAAAATCCCGTCGGGCCAAACGAAAGCGCAGGTGTTGTCCTTTGAAACATAGAATTTTATATAAATCGATACATCGCACAGGAGAAAGTTCCCACGTTTCAAGCAGGCAAGTAGAAAGTTTGGTGAGAATGAGCTGTCCCAAAAAGGTTACATGCAATTCTGCAGCTTGCAGACTGCATGGCAGTGGCACACCTACACTCGCAAGCTTGTTCGCGCCTATGCATGCTGCGCGAGATTTGTACCCATCACTGCTCCGTGACGCGGTTTTCGAGGAGATCGTTGCTCGCCCGTCACATGGATTCCTGACAAGTTGGTGTGGTCCAACCTAAGCTAAAAACACAACACTAGTACACTACAAGTATAGTCGCAGTACAGTAAGTAGAAGAGAATAGAACCATAAAATACACTTCTCTTCCAGTTACAGGCTTCAAGCTCGGGTCGATCGTCGACGGCACGGTTAGGGAAAAAAAATCAAAACTGGATTCGATTTGTTGGATACAAAAGCTCGATGTTTTTTATATGGATGTCTTTACGATGCAACATAATCCTTGTTAAGAGGTAAGAGGTAAATTAAATCTTAGCCCTTAATTTGTTGAATTAACAAAAATAAATTAATTAATAAAATTATGACCGTCTATAGCCGGTGCCCGGTGTCTCTCTCTACAGTAGTGCACACGAAAGGAAGGTGCATGACATTAGGGAATAAACATAAACAAATCTCTTTACTAATGTGCGCAGAATTTTCAATGGAAATTAAGCTGAATAATGGAAATTATATATTTTTTCATACATATGGTTTTAAATGGTCACCCTAATCAAATCTCAACCATACAATTAACGGACAATCAACGGTTCACAGTTATTTGGGTGTACAGTAAAATCTCTTTTATATATTGTGTATTTATTCTTTGTGACGAATCGTCTAGATTGTACACGTAGCAGAGTTCGACAGTTTACGCCATTTCTGTTGTAGGTTGATCCACTCCTGAATTCTGATACGGACGCGACGCACTCTGTCGGGCAGGCAAACGAAGCCGGCCATCAAGTGCGTGGTAAATAACTTCATATCAACCTTGTAGCCGGCACCGGATACAGTAATTTCTCGCGGGCGATGTACGTGTCGACAACCATACGCGTCCGAAACGCTCGCGCGCAGCAAGCGACAGGTCAGGACAGACCGTCCAGGAGCGCACGGTCGTCGCGCCCTGGGCGCGCAGCCGGGCTCGGACGTTCACGGGCTTCTCGCTCCCACCGGCCGGCGCGCCGCGCGCGCGGCAGCAACGCATGCATGCGAACAGAGCGGTGAGGTTCTCCCTGACTCTGTTTGGGTAGTGTGGTCGTGCGAGCCAGCGAGGCAGCTTAGGCAGGGGCTCCCCGTCTCGCTGCCACGCGCCGCCTCGCAGGCGCAGTGCGGCAGTGGTGTGGCGTGTAACACCGTGCCGGCCGTTTTCTCTGGAGCGATGTCGCCGCAGCGGGCGGGTAGCCGGGCAGGCTGACGGCCCATGCATGCACATCATGGCCTCGCCAGTCGCCCCAGCCTGTACGAGGACAAGGCGCGGAATCAATGAGGTTTGGTGCCACGCGAACGGTCGCATATGGGCGCGCGCGCGCGCGAGGCGGCCGATTTCGAGTCCGGGACCGACGACGCCATAGCGAGTGGTGGACCGGTGGCGGCCGGTTAGCGCGCGCCGTCGGTTTGTTTGCGCCGCGTGTGCGTACACGTAGGTTTATATGCTCCCGATCGAGCGCCGTAATGGTGGAGATCGATCGGCTCCACTCGATGAGCTCGCCGGCCTCGTGCGTACGTACCGATCCACCCTTGTGTTCGTCTTCTATTTTGCCCTCTTGTCTCGCGCGGGACGTGCCCGTTTGCCCGATTCGGTGATATCGAGAGGAAGCTTGGACGGTTAGGCCCTTTCCACGTACGCCACACATGTGCTACAACCGGTCGTGTCCATGCTCCGAAACAGAGGGTTCGGTCACGTGGTGGTCCCTGCCTACGCCCAATGAAGGGCTGAAACCGGCAGCTATCGTTGCATTGGATTAGAAAATGCATACAAATATACAACGGAGGGAAGCAAGTATGGGGTAACTGCCATGCATACAGTAGTACTGTAATACACATATAATTGAGCGCAGTAGACAGGGTCAGTATGACCAAGCAGAGGTGGGTCTATCTAGCTAGCTAGATCAGCTTTCTCAAACTACTCCAATAAATATTACTCCGTAATGTACGTGTGTACGGTCAGATGGTCTTGATTAATCATGTGCAGATAATCCTATGCTGGGACAGTGAAAAGCTTTGATTGGCACCGGTGTGTGTTGGATCGATACGTACACAGGGGAAAATATCGGATATGAATCATATGACGATATTAACTAGAAGATTCATTTGGACGTGCAGGACCACGGGCGCATGCATGCATGCAGCTAGCGAACGCACACGAGGCATGATCGATCGATCGATCGATCCATCGGCCGTGATATATATGATCAGGGGCGAACCCATGTTATGCCATCGGGGTCAGCCGACCCCGATGACTTCGTCGTAGTGCATTTTACCTATAATTTTTTATCAGTTAAGACCCCAGCGAAAATGTATAGTATTATATTTCTTCAACCTAAGTTAGTACCATGAATTTTAGCCGACCCCAGTGACAAATTATTCTGGCTTCGCCCCTGATATTATATGATGCGCCAATACGATCTGTAGATAGATTAATCATACACGCTATAGCTGTAGCGACACACGCGAGATCGATCGATGGTGTATAGCTAGGTGTATGTACGTATGCTCGCCGCCCGGCCGGCAGCTGATCGAGACATGCATCGTGCAGAGCCGCAGGAGCAATCATGCGTTGGCACGCAGCATCCAGTCACTGTACTGTGCCCAAGGCTAGGGGGCACCGATTACAACTAATAGTTATAATAGTTAACGGCAAATTATTAATACTAATTGAAACTCGATCCAATCCATACTAATGTTTACTATCGGTGCCGGTTAGTATTATAAACCGATTATAAAAATGATAATATAGAGTCACCTATTGCTCCTTGCACACTTAATTTACACGAACTGATAAAGTTTGTCCTAATTGAAGTTCATGTTTGGTGTAACCGTAGGAAAGAAGAAGAGAGCATCAGAAGGACCCTGTGTATAGACATCACATCTTTTGTTGTTGTATTATTTATCGTTTCAGTTTGTGTGCTTGTTCGTTTCAAGTAGCATATAGGAGTATTTATTTGGCAGGTGAGATAGGTACAGAGATGAGTAAGTTTTTGCTATCTCAACTCTGAATTAAAGATGCATCTTAATTTATCCGTTCTGATGAAGTGCGTTTGGGATTAAGCCGTAAAGATTCACGCGGAGGCAGATAGAGATAGGTAAGGTCAGCGGGTTCGGTGACGTACCGTAGCGGATGGCTCGCCGAGGCTGTATGGATGGTCAGCAAAAGCAAAAGCTGGTGTAGTGACGCTTCAAGCTTCATCGCCTCGCCTAGCTCTGCTCTGCCAGTCGCCAACCATGGGGGCCTTGCTACTTGCTAGCGCGCAGCGCTGAGCGCTGTTGGTTTTCTCGCGACAAATTAATTAATGTAAGAGCATCTCTATGGTTAAATAGTAGGAATAATTTAAAAAACATTTTTACTGTTTTTTTTTGTTGTTTAACTTGTTATTTTACGTGGCTCCCTATCCTTTTCCCGTAGTTACCTCTTCTAACTAACAAAGGAGCAAAATTTGCTACTCCATTAAGAGTTGAGCTTGTTTAATTGTTTTTTCCTTTGCATATACATAAATTAATAAATATAGCTACATTTAAATAGGAAGTCACATTTAGCAAGTATATTAGAATGAATAGCGAAATAACAATCCAATTAGATAGAGAGTCTTGCTATTGCTATCAATAGCAAGTCAAAAATAATAACCACAATAAAGATGCTCTATGTAGCAGTGTCTGTGGGTACGCTTAGCTGCATTGTGTAGTCGCAGAAATGTTTAGAGACTTGCATAATACTACCTATTTGGATTATTTTGTGAATATGCTTAGTAATGCATCGATATGCATTTTGGAGCAATTTGGGAGAATTAAAAGAAAACGTATGCAATTTCTGTAAAACTCCAGCATTCGAAAATAGCTTTTAAATTTTGGATACTAGTATTCCACAAATCATATTTTCTTTGTTTGTGAACGCTAATGCACTTTGGCTGAAATTTTGTTTTTTTCTGGACTGACGAAGAGCGTCAATCAAATTTTACTAGAATCGAGAAGAACAATGGTACAAAGAGCAACAATCAGGATATCGCGAACACAGCCAGAACACCTAGCGGTCGTTTAGTACAGTTTGTCATACTAAAATTAAATAAATTTGACTAATTTGATACTCCTTCCCATTATCTCCGTCATCTAAATCTAAGAGTTTTTCAGTTTTTTCACAATCTACATGTCTAATAGTTTGAGCATTAAAGCAGCACATTATATCATGTGCGAATTGATTTAGAGTCCACATACATAGCTTTGTCTTACGCTTTCATTTCTTATTTTACGAGTACTTCGTATGACCACACACACATGCAGGTTGAGGGTGTGGAAAAACAAAGCAACAGATACAACATGCAAATGAAATTTAAGTTTCACATTTCTTGTCTTGGTTATTACGTCGAGTTGTTAGATGGTGGAGATAACGTGGGAGGGAGGGAGTAGATGTTTGGTTGTTGTCGTAGATGTGTTAAGATTTTTTTCGGTTTCACCTATTAATGACTTCAAAAAATATTGTAAGATAACCTTAAAGCTTGATAAGATGCGGTAAAAAATTTATTAACTTCAACTACAAACGACGTCTAACGACCAAATAGCCTACGAGAGAACGAGCGAGTCACTGTACTGCTCACCACGAAACACCTCGTGGGACGACTACATCGACGGAAGGCTGAAGGAAGCAGCACAGGCAAAGTGTATCTATTGATTTGCGGGTTCTTCCTCAATCCATATCTATTGATCATGAGTAACGGGGGTACAGTGTTGCCCTCTCGACTGGGTTTGCTCATGAAAAGTATATGTGCTAGCGTACGTGCATCGCTCATGTAATGTACCAGCTAGCGGCACATCTTTTTATAACTTGGTACATGAGCAGGTACGAGTAAGTAAAAAAACAGTAAAACACTGGTGGTTAATGAGTCGCATGGGAGTGGGGTAATGTGTGGCAGAGGCTGGGGATGTGTCCAAGCAAAGCAACAAAGCGTGACAGGTCACGGCCAACTGCAGAACCAGCTCATGCGACCATGTCCCGATAACCCGACCAGTGTCAGTGTGTACTCCCATGCAATCGCGTCCCAACGCATCATACTCCGAGCTGATGCGGCCACGCTGGGGACCGTAGAGCTAGTAGGGAGTACTCTATCTATCCCTGCACCCTCTCTCTCTCTCTCTCTCTCGTCTGTGTAGCCAGGAGTTGTTACTGATTGCTGATGAGTACACTATAATTTGGTACAAAAGCTGTTGCGTCGCAGTGGGCGTTGGTGCATGCGCCTTGACGTACATGCAGCTCGATCCGGCCTGACTCCTTGTCCTGTGCATCGAAAGGAGAGAAACGGCATTGCACGGAGCGTACTCTCACGCTCTCAGCTCACAATATGTAATAGAAAAATATAAGGAGATTTACTCTCATGCCACACATAATTTGGAGATTTTTGATTTATACGAGGGTATGACATGTGATCCATGAATCCAGTTGTCAAACACACAGGACGTGGTAAAAAAGTAAACATCACTCAACTTTGTGGCATAAGAGCAAAAATTCCAAAAATATACATTATCGGATTGCCTCGAACTAACAAACCAAACTTTTAACATCCGACTATTTCAAATATGAACTACTCAATTTTGTTGACGTGACAATCTACGTTGACCATTTTGTTGACGTATTAGTCCATGCTAACGGTTCTTATTGAGCTATTTGTTCACGCGATCAATTGTTGCTATATGTATAGTGAGCCACTTGTGAGTGACATGTACATTTTTTCTCGGTCTTTATCATTTCATTTCATTTCATTTTTTTCTTTCCTTTTTTTCTTTCATTTCTCTTCATTTTTTCTTCTTTCCTTTTCTTTTTTCTTCGTGGTTTCCTTGCCGCCCTGCCCATACACCCCTACGCCCCCAAGGCCTTTCGCTCTCGAGCCCCCATGTCCTCATCGTGCATCGCGCCGCTGCCCTCAAGGCCCAAACCCTGTGCCCTTCAGCCCTTGTTGCACACCAATAGGTTCACCTGAGCACTCGCACCACTGGCCGTGCAGGATGATCACATTGGTTATCAACAAGCTGGCCAAGGAGTACGTGGGGAAGGGTCAAGTGCTTCAAGGTGAACACGGACAAGGGCCATGCATAGACACTCGGCCGTGGTGGGGGCGCGGGGCGCCTAGGGGCTTGTCTGTGGCCCAAGGCCGTGGCAGCACAGGGGCTTGACTGCGGCATAGGCGCGAGGGTTTGGCCATGGTAGCGCAAGTGCAAGAAGAGGGGATGACCAACAAGCAGGAGGGGAGGAAGAAGGAAGAGGAGAGAGAAGAAGCGTTCACATCAAGTCTCACATGTGAACCGGATGTACCGAGCCAGCTCAGTATTTTTATACCAATGTGGATAGCCACATATGCAAAATTGTTGTCTAAAATTGTTTTGAGATATATTTTTTCTGGTTTAGAAAAGTTCAGAGAGTTAAAAATCTAATTTTTAGTCGGATACTTTCACAGTAATACTCAGGGGTAAAGTAACTTTTGCCTATACAATGTCAATGCGACGGTGCCTGCCTGCCCTGCAGCTGCTACCCAGGTCCCAGGCAAGTAACAACACGCAGTGCCAACCGATCAGGATTCGGAAAGAGAGATCTGAGCCGATGCACGGCCACGATCGGCTGTTGTTTTCGAGCAAGCCGTTACGTACGGTACGTGAAGCGAAATGTCGTGTCCTGTCCTGGTTCGCCACATGCGGCTGTTCATTCCGCACGAACGCACAGTCATAGGTGTTAACAGCTAGACTAGATGAGCACTGACTGCACCGTCAACCTGGCATATGCGTTGTAGACTTGTAGTGGTCTGCCTATTTTCAATTTGATATCCTTCGAGGAAACAGGACCGGTCAATGATTTAGGCCCAGTTTGGGAGCCCAAAATTTCGACACATTTTATCTGGATGGGCTAGAATTCTGGAGAGGTTGTTATCTACCGTCAAGGGCTTATATGATTGACCTAAGTGAAACTGCATGACGATTGAGTTGCAAAATTACACACGTAATTGACCCGGCGAATAAGCACCCAGGTGATTGTTACACCCGACAGAATTTGTTCCGTTTCGACAAGAGTTTCTCTTGATACCACAGACGGAGTATCCAAGAGCAAAGCGCGATTATTCAGCTAACAGGAATAGTAGTAGTATGGCACCAGCGATACGTCATCTTTCCTTCCTCAAGCAAGACTCAAACCTCTGCTTCCAACTGCGCAATGATGCTCACAAACACTTGAAAGCCTTGGGCCATATCTGAAAATAGACAGTACTCGTTCTTTGCGTGGTATGTCTTGAGTAAGCCTGCAACAACAATAGGAACACCAGATAAGTAGTTGCGTTAGATTGTCTATCTCCACATGTAGACCGAAAGAATATAACAGTATGATAGGATGCCCAGTGGAACTCGGCCATCAGGAATGTCATAATAATTAGTTTAATTCACACCGTCAAGGATGTGAATACTTGCTAACAGATCTTCATTGATAACAGGACCTACAGAAGTCGAGAAACACAATAATTTTCTTGTCAAGTACTTACCGTATCCAGCAGTCTGAACATCAAATCCTTCGTCCTGTAAAGTTTCAAGAAGAATTTGGTTTAGTTAATTGGCGATTGGTTTGAGAAAAAAATGTCTACATTAGTTTACTCTCGAACCTGTAATTCCCTGATCAGGGGTAAACTCCCGGTGATGGAATATGGTTCCACATGACCGACAATTTCCTCAGTTGCTTTGCATAATGCTTGAAAGCCCCGAGACTCAAGATTACAGGCCACCCCGCTCATCACATCTCGATCAATAGTGATTTCAAGCCTAACATGGTCAATGGTAAGTAATGGCAAATTAACAATCACACTCTCCATTATGATGGTTACTGCTAAAATTGAATGAAGTCAAATATCCTTCACCTTCCTCGGAGGTTTTCATCAGGAAGAACATATTTGGACGCAGGACCACGGGTTTGAAGCTTTGTTTCAAGTTTCTCATTTATATCATCTACGTACTCCTGCAATTTCCTCACTACAGAAGTTGTGCTGTATGAACCGCAATTGACAACTGTTAACTGACAACAACATTTGGCAGCAATAGAGGTAAAATCAGGATAAAGAACAGTGCATATTCCATTCATGAGAAAAGGGCTTACCTATAGAAAGGAGTCAACCTGTGATATTTATAAAAATATGATCAGTATGATTGATAAGATCTCTTTTAATGATAAAAAGAAAGAAACAACAAAAGCACCACATTCTTTATTGAA
This sequence comes from Zizania palustris, assembly GCA_019279435.1. Lineage (NCBI taxonomy): Eukaryota > Viridiplantae > Streptophyta > Magnoliopsida > Poales > Poaceae > Zizania > Zizania palustris. The sequence continues at coordinate 37,979,680 of JAAALK010000283.1, read as the reverse complement.
TGTTATGACTTGTGATTTGTGAAACACTGGTGATTCTAGTATTTTGTTTCTCCTGGAGGCCTACAAACATATAAATATTGTTAGCATATTCTGTTATGAAGGCTCTAAGGGGGTTCGGCCAGGACCCTTGTCCGGTCTATTATATCCTTTGGCAAGGGGGTTTTCTAGACTAGTAATTCAGTTATAAAGTAGTTATCCCCTTGCCTCTATATATGTACCTAACCATGGCTCATCAATAATCATCCGAATTCCATTCTCCTTCATGGTATCAGGAGTCCGGGTTCCCCTCTTCCTCTCCACCTTCCGCTGCCCTCCCTGATCGGCACAGGGAATCCCTGTTCCTCCTGCTTTCGGCACAAGAACTTCTGTTCTTCCCTGCCTTCTGCTCAAGGAACCCTTCCCTGTTCCTCCTGCTTTCGGCACAAGAACTTCTGTTCTTCCCTGCCTTCTGCTCAAGGAACCCCTCTTCTCCCCTCCCTTCGGCACAGGGAGATAGGGGGCTCGGTCAGGACAAGGAACCCTGTTCTTCTGCTTTCGGCACAGGAACTTCTGCTGCTCCCTGATCGAGGCAAAGAACCCTGCTCCTCCCTGCCTTCGGCACAGGAAACCTTTCCTCCCTTCGGCTTAGGGAGTTAGGGAGGCAAAGAACCCTGTTCTTCCCTGCCTTCGGCACAGGGAACAACCCCTCTCCCTCCCTCCCTTCGGCTGCCCTCCCTGCTCAGCATGGCCGGGTCTCCCCCCACCTCTGTCGTTGACCCTGCAGACCTCGTTCATCGCAACGACAACGACGAACCAAGGCGTCTCGCGGACACCCGCATGGCTGCCCGTGAGGCTGCCCTTGCAGAAGCCCAGGCAGCTGAAGAAGAAGCTGCTGCTGCCTCTTCCGATCGCGACGCTGCCACCGAACGCATCCGTGCTGCTCTAGCACGAGCAGCCAAAGCTCGGGCCGACGCTGCCGCTGCAGCTGACCCCATCGCGCCTCCTCCAGGGGACGGCCTGGACGTCTCCAACGCCATGGCCCTCCACGAAGCAGCCGCTATCCTCAACCTCCATGCTCAGGCGGTCTCCGTTCAGAACGCACGCAGCCTGGTTCCCATCACCCTTGACACAGCCGGCAACTACTCAAGATGGCGCGAACAATTCCTCCTCGCCGTCACAAAGTATTCGCTGCAAGATCATATCTTTAGCGACCACGCTACCTCGGCCCTGCCTGATTGGACGCGGATGAACGCCGTGGTGAAATCTTGGCTCTACAGCACGACTTCTTCTGATCTTGCTGAGGCCGTCATTGACCACCGCGCCACCGCCCGAGAAGCTTGGCTTGCCATCGAGGGTCACTTTCTTGGGAATCAAGAGACCCGCGCCCTACATCTTGACGCCAAGTTTCGTGCCTTCGCGCAAGGGGATCTTTCCATCACCGAGTACTGCAAGCGTTTCAAGAAGATGGCCGACGACCTTGGCGATCTTGGCGAACACGTGACCGACCGCACCTTGGTCCTCAATGTTATTCGCGGGCTCAACGAACGCTACAAGGACATCGGTGTTCACCTCCGGCGTGGGCGCCCCTTTCCCTCCTTTGCTGCCTTCGAAATGAGCTTCTCCTTGAGGAGATTAATATGGTTCAGCACCCCGCTGCCCCCCCACTGCCTTCGTCGCTGTCCCCTCTGCACCCCAGCAGTCCGCACCAATTGAAGGCAGCACACCTCGAACCGGCGCCCCAAAACAGAACAGGAAAAAGAAACAGAAGGGACGCAATTCCTCCGGTGGTCCTCCTGCCCCAGCCGGCAGCAGCCCCTCCCCCACAACCGGGCCCAACGGGACGTGGCCCTCCTTCTACAATCCGTGGACAGGGTCCATCCAGATGTGGCCCGGCCCACGGACTCCTCCCCTGGCCCAGCTTCCTCAAGGCCGAATGGGTCCCCAACAGCAGCAAGCAATGCTTGCATTCCAGGGGCCCCAACAGTTTTCACAGATGGCTCAACAAAATCCTCATCAACCGCATTTTTTTCCTCCCTACGGGACCCCTGCAGGACCTCTGTTGCAGCCACAACAGCAAGCCTTGCCACCCTGGACCCCCCAAGCACCACAACAGCCCATGACAGGAGCTCCGACTTGGGACCAGAGCTCCCTCGCCTCCACTTTCAGCACCATGACTCTCACCCCTCCGGTGAATAACGACTGGTATTTTGATACTGGTGCCTCCTCCCACATGACATCCCATGACGGTACCCTCTCTCACTATTCGGTTCCACGGTATCCCTCCCCCACTTCTATTGTTGTCGGTAATGGTTCACTCCTCCCAATCGCCGCGACCGGGACGACATATCTTGGCCACCTTACCTTAAATAATGTTCTTGTCTCACCACAACTCATTAAGAACCTTATTTCTGTTCGCCAATTTACTATTGATAATAATTGTTCTGTGGAATTTGACCCTTATGGTTGCTCTGTGAAGGATCTTCTCACGGGGACCGTGACCATCAGGTGCAATAGCTCCGGACCACTTTACCCTCTGCAGGTCCCAGTGGCGCATTCGCTTGTTGCAGGCTCCACACCAGCTTCACTTTGGCACCGACGTCTTGGTCACCCTGGTCGCGAAGCTCTTTCCAAACTTGCTTCGGCCATTCCCGCTTGTAATAAAGATTTGGATTCTATATGTCATGCGTGTCAGTTAGGTCGACATGTTCGTTTTCCTTTTGGTATTTCAGTCTCTAGGGCGTCGAACAACTTTGCTCTTATTCATTGTGACTTGTGGACATCTCCTGTTGCTAGTGTCTCTGGTTACAAATATTACTTAGTTGTTCTTGACGACTGCTCACATTACCTGTGGACATTCCCCCTTCGGCTAAAGTCTGACACATTCATGACATTATCTAACTTTTTTGCCTATGTCTCTACCCAGTTCGGTGCTCGTATCCAGGCCGTCCAAACCGACAACGGACGGGAGTTTGACAACTCCACCGCTCGCACTTTCTTTACGACACATGGCATCTTCTTCCGCATGTCGTGCCCCTACACGTCGCCCCAGAACGGTAAGGCCGAACGGATCATTCGTACTACTAATGACGTTATCCGCTCTCTTTTGTTTCAGGCGAGCATGCCTCCTTCATATTGGGCTGAAGCGTTGCACACTGCGACCCTACTCCTCAACATCTTACCTACCAAGACCCTTGACTTCTCGACCCCGCACTTTGCCCTCCATGGTAGTGCGCCGTCCTACGAACATCTTCGGGTCTTCGGTTGTAAGTGTTACCCCAATCTCTCGGCCACTGCTCCCCATAAACTTTCACCCCGCTCCGCCCTTTGTATTTTTTTGGGATACTCTGCTCACCACAAGGGATATCGCTGCCTTGATCCTACCACCAATAGAATCATTATTTCTCGTCATGTCATCTTCGATGAAACCTCATTTCCCTTTGCTGAGCAACCCTCACCTCCCAATGCTACGGATTTCACCTTTTTAGATGAATTTTCTAACACGGCAGCCGCTCCCATAGGACTGCCAATTTTTTCTTCTACAGGTACATCTCCCACCATACCACTTTCGGCGCCACTGGTTCCACCAAGATATCACTCCCTACCTCGCGCGGGTGTTGTGCCACGCGCGGCCACGGGTCCCTCAACATCCTCTGTACCACGCGCTGCCCCGACCTCATCTTCAACGCCTACACCCGTACCATGCGCAGATGCCACGTCTCCTGCACTCCCACGTGCGGGACCGGCTCTGCGTGTCTACTCCAGGCGTCCCCGACCACCTGAACCTCCTCCTCCAGCGGCATCCACTACTTCCCCAGCACCGGTGCCGCTACCTCCTGGTGCTATTGCTGTTACCCCAACGGTGAACCATCATCGCATGACGACACGGGCCAAGGATGGGTTCCGAGTTCCATCCCTGTTCCATGCCACACCACTATCTCCAGTACCGAAGACTTTTCGTGGTGCCCTTGCCGACCCCAATTGGCGGGCTGCCATGGAAGAAGAACATGCTGCCCTCATCACAAACCAGACTTGGGATCTGGTTCCTCGCCCGCAGCATGCCAACATTGTCACCGGTAAATGGATATTCAAGCACAAGTTCCTCGCCAACGGTTCCTTGGAGCGTTACAAAGCACGTTGGGTCCTCCGCGGCTTCACTCAACGTCCAGGCATTGACTTTACAGAGACATTCAGCCCTGTTGTCAAGCCTGCCACAGTTCGCACCATTCTCTCGTTGGCTATTTCCCGCAAGTGGCATGTTCATCAGCTCGATGTCAAGAATGCTTTCCTCCACGGCACTCTGACAGAGACAGTGTTTGCAGCTCAGCCGTTTGGTTTTGAAGACCCCGTTCACCCAGACTTTGTTTGCCGCCTCAACAAATCTCTTTATGGGCTGAAGCAAGCCCCTCGTGCTTGGTACAGTCGCTTTGCCACGCACCTGGTCTCCCTTGGTTTCATAGAAGCCAAGTCAGATACTTCGATGTTCATCTACCGTCGTGGCACTGATACAACATATCTGCTTCTCTACGTGGATGACATTGTTCTCACCGCTTGCTCAGCACATCTCCTTCGGCAAATTATCTCAGCTCTTCAGCAAGAATTTGCCATGAAGGATCTAGGTGAGCTCCACCATTTCCTGGGGATGCAGGTTCAGCGCAGTGATGATGGTATGATTCTCTCTCAGCGACAGTACATGCTTGATATCCTGGACCGAGCAGGCATGACAGAGTGCAAATCTTGCAATACGCCAGTCGACACTAACCCCAAAGTTTCTGCAGACTCTGGGACTCCAGTCGCCGATCCTTCAGATTACCGCAGCCTTGCTGGTGCCCTGCAGTATCTGACCTTTACGCGACCGGACATCTCTTATGCCGTACAGCAGGTCTGTCTCCACATGCATGATCCTCGAGAGGCTCACCTTGCTGCTCTCAAGCGCATTCTTCGGTATATTCGGGGTACTCTACATCTGGGTCTTCTTCTTCGGCCATCGACGCTGGATGACTTGGTGGTCTATACTGATGTTGACTGGGCCGGCTGTCCCGACACTCGCAAGTCCACTTCGGGCTACGCTGTGTTCCTTGGCGACAACCTGGTTTCTTGGTCGTCTAAACGGCAGAACACCGTCTCCCGCTCCAGTGCTGAAGCAGAGTATCGCGCCGTGGCCAATGGCGTCGCTGAGGCTTCCTGGCTTCGCCAGCTTCTTCATGAGCTTCATACTCCGCTTCACCGCGCCACTCTTGTCTATTGCGACAACATTAGCGCGGTCTACATGTCTTCTAATCCAGTCCAGCATCAGCGAACGAAGCATATCGAGATCGATCTTCACTTCGTCCGTGAGAAGGTGGCCATGGGTGCCGTTCGGGTCCTTCATGTCCCCACGACATCTCAGTTCGCCGACGTCTTCACCAAAGGGCTGCCCTCTTCAGTGTTCACTGAATTTCGGTCCAGCCTGAATGTCCGTGGCTAAGCACCGACGTTCAGACTGCGGGGGCGTGTTAGCATATTCTGTTATGAAGGCTCTAAGGGGGTTCGGCCAGGACCCTTGTCCGGTCTATTATATCCTTTGGCAAGGGGGTTTTCTAGACTAGTAATTCAGTTATAAAGTAGTTATCCCCTTGCCTCTATATATGTACCTAACCATGGCTCATCAATAATCATCCGAATTCCATTCTCCTTCAAATATATGTCCAGTGCTATGTGAAATTTTGGTAGGGCCCTAGGGAATGACTATGCCCCCAGACTGCAGGTCCCCACACCTCTAACAATGTACAAAACTTAAGGAAACAAAAGCTCCATTAAACCATTTTGGTTTGAAATACAACTAATGTACATCCAAGAATCACACAATAAGAGTTTGACCTTATATCCCCTGAAATTGTACATTCTCCAGGAATTTGATTCAGACCCCCACCAGGATCTGCAAATTACCATCTGTTAATAGCATGGATGATAATACACAATGATTTTCTTTGACATTAATTGATAGAGGTACAAGTTGGACATACAGCTCCATTTGGTAGGTTTGATCGTAGATGGGGTAGCAAACTTATAAACCTTCTCTTTTTCATGTGCAGGGAAATCGTTGTAGAACATCGTCTGTATTTCCTTAAGTGCCTCCATATTTAACTCCATGGCATTTATGGCCTGAGTGGAAATAAACATATGTTATTCACAAACAAAACAGTACTTGTTGCCTCCCAACCCGTCTTTTTACAAAAAAAAAAGTTTTCTGTGTTCAAAATTGTTTTGTCCCCTAAGATAACTGAATATTTGAATGACTCTTCAGTTAACGTGATGCAGTCATGTCTCAGCATTTTCTTTTAATTTGATCCAAGAATAAATGTAGCAAAACACCCGTGCAATATCAGAGTTTATCATGCAGTAACTTGCACTATTATTCATGTTTCAGTAGTCACTTTCCTCATACCTTATGCGCCACTTGAATTTTCATTACCATTGCTGTAGATAACTTGTTGCTTTTCCACTAATTATAAGAATGGATGCTTATTGCTTATTTTTGCTGCTATACAATTTAAATAATGCAAGCATATAATATTAGAATATTAACCATATGCTTTATGCATTTCACACAAACCACTGCATATTGGCATATTTTCTAGAGGCTTGTGCTATAGAACACTCTACCAAAGTACACTATTCTGAGTTCTGTCCAGTTCAAATCAAGTACCTTATGTGCAAGGCCACTGTGGAACAGTTTCCCAATTGCCTTCAGATGCCATGTGATCGCTCCACCTGTGCCAATGCACGGCTGCTTATCGGCTGTATCTATCCAAAACCTTCACAACAGCGATAACCAAATCAGCACAACTTCCTCACGAACAACACATTAGTTTAGTTGGCCACATTCCCTCCAAGCATCAAATAGCTTACTCACAAGGGTCCATGTTTGAGCTTATCCAGCAGCCCATCCTTCACAAGGCCATCAACACCAATGCCAGAGATCAATGAGTTTTCCTCGTTGGCAATGAACACCGCAATGACCGAATGCTTCAATGCTGGCTTCACCTCACCAAGCCGCCGCATGAGCTGAGATACCAGCGCCACATGACCAAGGCAGTCTGTCGTCCCACGTCCACAAAGCTTGTCCTTGTCTTCGCTGTCAAAGGTTAGTGTGAAGGGATCGAAATCCTGCGGATGTAGAGAAGTTTGCTCCATCAATTAGAACGCAGGAGAAACAGCAAAAATTGAGGAATGCTACATTTTTTTGTTATAGTTTCAACGCAGTGCAAGTACACAATATGCAAATTTTTACATCAATATATTATCTCCCTTCATATCTATCAATATGCAGAATTAAGCAACGCTAAATCGCTAACATTGTTACTGATTACTTAATTACAAGTTACAACAAAGTGGTCATTACAACGGAGAGATGGAGAGATCATCAGATCACACAAAAAAGACCACAAGGATCAGCCATCCATAAATCGAAGAATGATGCAATTTAGATAATCAAAGGTGTCTAAAAGTATCACAAAACGAAACACCCCAAATCAAATAACCAGTCAAATCATTTTAAAAACCATAAACCTGACAGCCAATTTTGACGCCATCAAGAGAACACAATCTCCTAGCAACTCACCCAATCGTCGGGATTGGCGGGGACGACGTCCATGTGCATGCCGACGAAGGAGACGACGCGGTCGGGGACGGTGCCGGGGTACTCGACGATGACGTTGCTCCTGCCCTCGGCGTAGCTCACCTTCCGCACGACGAGCGGGCCGCCCCCGGTGTCCGTGGACACCGGCAGGAGCGCATCGACCACGTGCTGTGCCACGAGGTCCTCTTGCGGAACGTGGGCCGGAGGGTCGTTCTGCAGGCGGCGGGACTCCCCGATGAGCTTCGCGAGGAGGGCGACGAAGGGGTCTCGGTCGAGGCCGCCGACGGCGTCCCTGAGCGGCGCCGCCCCTGGAGATGCCATCTAAGTCGCTTCTGAGCGGCGGCGGCGCTGGTGTTTGGTCTGTTGCGAATGGAATGAAGTCGAGGAAGGGCAACTGGGCGAGCTAGCGTTAGACGGAGTAGGAATTTCCAACTTGGGGGTTTGCGCCGGGCCGTGTTAGTGTCAACGGTGACACGGAGATGCGTGCCACTGCCATACCATGTGCGGTTTAAGGCCTAAAGGCCAATAGTATATTTAGGGCATTTCTATATTTTATGATTTATATCTATCACACGTATTAATTTGTACTCTAAATTAGACTAGCTTATTGAATTATTATAATCTATCTATAAATTATAAGAATCTAATATAAAAACTATTTATTTATTTATCTTATGAAAATAAGATGGGTTTTGTAACCTCAAACCGCAACAAACAGACACTGCCGGACTCCAACGTCAGCGCATGTTTGTATACAGATTGTTTGTGCAAGTGAATTCACTCATCCGTTTAATAAGAAAGCAATACAAACAGCAACGAATGCTACCGCCATCTCATATACAAATGAAAATATGCCCTACCACACAAACAGGACTCGACGGGGATACACTAGACAACGATTACAAGAAAGCCAGGAAAACTGTCTGGTCTGCTCTGCCCTTTGCCAAAGTATAATAGCTTTAAGAAAAGTGGGGTCATGTAATATACGTGCTATATCTCCATGACGCCGAACAAAAAATATCTCCACAAATCCCTGAAATAGCTGCTCCTAATAGCCCGGGACATTATGTTCGTCACTAACACCTTATTTCGTATGATCCAGCCCGTGTGATGTAGCGAACCCACTCAACAGTATTGTAACCACTCTTCTCCCACACCTTGCAAAAAAAAAGTGCATAGCAGCATGAGATCTGAAGTATCAAGTATCATACATGTGTTACAAGGTTTCGTATTAGCGTTTGCCACACATACCTTCAGGAACCGAACGCGCAACCCAGAGGCAGTAAACATTGGAACCTACAGAAACAACATATCAGATAGCATATGGTCAAATAACATTAATCATATGATATCAAGGGCATAGTTATTACGGTGGTGTGGCTTACCACCTTCACGGTGAGGTGACGTCATACTTACTTCATAGAAATGAAGTGCTAGTAGTATTGCACAATTATATTGGGAATAAACGTGTAAACATCATCAATTCATTATCACTTAATACTACTCAGGTCACTAATACTACAATCTATATAGCAACTAGCAAGATTAATGTTTGCAAGTCACTAATATTTAGTGTTAGAAAAATCAGTGATTAGTTGACTAGGGATTAAGGTTTAATTAGAGAATCATATAATAATTAACTGAATTAACCTATCAACTAAATAATTAAATAGCATATTATCTATAATTAATTCTAACAAAAATTGTGCTTTTTGCAATGCCTTTCTCCATCTCTCTTCCTTTTTCTCACTTTTCCCCACGTTCAGTTGGTCTGCTACTCTGCTGCTGCTAGATGTCCCATGTTTTTTGCCATATGCATTTCTCCATCTCTCTTTCCTTTTCTCACTTTTCTCAATGTTCAGATGGTCTGCTACTCTGCTGATGCCTGATGCTGGATGGCCCATGCTTTTTGTCATGCCTTTCTCCATCTCTCTTCCATACCTCCTCTCTCTATACATCTCTCCCTGCCTACCGTCTCTCTTCCCCAGTTCCCCTCGCCTTTTCTCCCTGCCTTGCTCTCTTCACCAGTTCCCCTCATTCTCTCTCACAGCTTGCGGGAGGTCAGCAGTTCCTTGCGGCCAGCGCAGTTCAGGCGACGGCTTGGTCCCGATGCGGTGGCGGCACAGATCCAGCAGCGGTGGTGGCGGTGTCGAGGATCCGGCAGCAGGGGCACGGATCTGGCATTACTTCTCCACGTCAGGCATTTCACTGCCACTACCACCTGACGTCCATGTGAAAGCAATATGGCATCCGCATGACACCAAACACAATGAGGCGAACGCCATACTCGCTGAGGCGAACACCACACTCACTTGTAGTGAGTCATTAACCGTGGCATCCGCCATCGATTGCCCGGACGCCTAATCGTCCATTAGGCGATGCCTTAACAACTATGATCAAGGGTGCACATTTTATCAGCAGAACAGTGAAGCAAAAATCCCTCAAAAAACAATTCAAGATAATACCTCAAATAAACATACTTTGAAGCCAACAAATTATGTTGGTATCAATTTATCTTGTGCATGCTCAAGTTTAGAATATATAACTATTGCAGCATTACACATTGCATTTTAAGTGGGCTAACAGATAAAATGAGCTAGAGGGAAGCTGACAGATTGTGCTAAGGAAATAAAAGGGTTCTTCAAAAGGAGGTAAAATAAACCTGGAATTCCATCTGAATCGGTGGCCTGTTCCATGATTTCTTTTCCCCCATTGTGGAGATCAGCTCAACTTCTGCACTCATGGTTGCCTCAGTTTGTCCAGGGAACTTCCTGATCCTATAATTGCAGAAGTGTGTTAAGAGTTCAAAAAATGTGTTGGTAAAGTTGCAATGATTGGTCAGAAAGTAGATCTTCAAGTGTAAAGTGTAGAGACAATTTAGCATTGCATATAGCTTGGCAGGACATAACCAACGGAAATCATAAGCTTCAGTTTATGCTCTGCCCAACAGGCCAAACCCATAAAAAGACAAAACAAAGCATGTCTTTGTTATAGATAAACTATTAAATAGAAATAATTTGCACTTACTTCCACACTAGGGAATCAATTGAAGCGTTATATTTGGCTTTCCCAGATGTGGTTTGGAAACTAGCCTTTGCTGTTGTTTTGGAACTGGGACCTTGACGACAACACCAAGTGCAAACATCTTAGCACCAAAAACACTCTTAACCTGTGTAAAATGTTCATCGTGTCACAAAACATGATAATGGCCTCACACATTCACAATTTCACATATGTCATATGTGCACTTACTTTAACATTTATCTCCATGCGTGTTCGGCCCAATTCCTTAATTGTCGGAAGAACCCGGAATGGGAGATTTACACCCTCCGTGATTCGATATCTGAAAAAAATTGTAGGTCAAAGAAAATAATAAAAATATGTCATTTCAGGCAAACACTAAATACAAGCATAATGGGGGTCAAAATATTACTTCATCAATTCAAATTCACCATCTGGCGGCACAAAGCTGACGGTCTTTTCCGAGTTAAATCTTGTCAAGTTGACACACTGGTGGAATGTGACATCATCAAGCTCTATGGTCTTTCCACTGTAGAGCAAAAAGAACACCCAACCAATGGATAATTCAGTTGAAGTACTAGAGATTGGTTGCATACCATATTATTAACAGCAAAACAAGATGTGCACATTTTTTTCTCATGTACTTATTAGTAATTAATGAGTATACCTCTTTGTAGGCCTCGATTTGAGTTGAGCTTCTTTTTCAAGCCCAATCTTGTCATTCAACCCCAACTTCAGATCAGGCATTCCAGAAAGGAAGCACTTCATAAGAATCTTCCCTGTCACGTCACATCGTAGAACACTCCCTGCAGATATGTAAGGTAATTTTCAGATTGAATATCATCAGTTGAAGCAACGTGGAAGACCCTAAAAACATGCAGTACACAAAAAACAATGTGGTCCATGAAATACCTTTAGAAGACATAAGAAGATTTACACTCTCAACAATGTCCAAGAAAACCTTTCAAGAGAAAAGAACACTACATTAGTGCAATCCAATGTGCTAAAATGAGTCATGCAAAGTCCTAAAAAGGAAAAAGTTGGGAGAGCAGAAATGGCAACAAAGAAAACAACAGACTGAGGGAAGGACCATTTTTCTGCCTGGCAATTTAGTGCACATTTACAATATGTATGGCATTATGAGAACTTAGATGCATGTTGAAATATATGCAGGACAATGGCATTGCTAGCACCTCATGCTGGGCTGCGACTAGTAGAAATGTTAGTGTGATGCATATTTGTAACAGGCACCTCATTCTTCTTGTAGACAAGACCCTCTCGTCTCCAACCGACAGCACCGGTAACTTGCAGAGTGGCATTTGGAACAGGTTTATCCGAAGGCTATCAATGCAGAGAACACAGTAGGATTCAGCTGCTTTCACACAAAAATAAACCAGCAACGAACAATTTGATGTGACATTTTATCTGGTCATCTTATTTCGAAGTCACATTTTCTCACCTTGGAGGAAAATGGCGACCGGACTCCTTCTTGAGTTATATACAACTTCAAGATTTCAGGCGAGAGGTTTTGAGGATAACCAAAGTCCATAATCTCTGCACAGTTAGCAGAAACACAATTGTACATGTAAACAGAAACATCCATAGTGCATATATAAGAACCAAACAAAGTCCAAAAATAATGTGCCCTTACCATCAAGAAGTTCATAGATCAAAACGAAATTATTCCTGATAGCATCTTCATCAAAAGCACCACCAAAGTAGGACTTGAAAAGAGCCACTGCCTGGTAATTTCAAATAACTTTCAGACAGAAATTTTCAAAACGCTAGAGGATGAGTGCTGGTCTTAGTAAGATGTATGTATTGAACTTATCACTTAATCTTAGGCAAAATAAAATTCTAGTTAGTTAACTTTTTAGACTGTATACATGATTTTACAATTTCACGTAAATAATTAAACAGGTAGCCTTCAGAAATCTGTCAACCTCATTAATAACTAATACATTATTTTGTTCGAAACATATTAGTAAATTTAGCAAAACCATCTATGATACAACATACTGAGTACTGACATAGACATACCATTTCTAGAGGAAAAACATTAATTGGTATGTTGAGTTTACATTCATCTAAATCATAATGTGTATGCATGCTATGTTTTTTGTTCCAGAAGTATTTATAAGACAAAAGAATTGCATACCTCCACGACAAACTTGAAAGCACAAGCAACATTAGCATTGCTGCTAACCACAATCACAATATAAACATTACTAATCCTCATGTAAAGGAAGGAACAGCCTCCTATTTGCCGAACAGGGCATGTACCAAGTTCTTTTGTTTGCATAATGTGCATCCTGAATGCATCAACCATATTTCCCCTGCATAGTCATACATAAACAGAATAGATAGTTAGTAAATGTATGTCCAAATAAGCCAAAACACAGGGTTTAAAATAAGAGAAACAAAATGAATATATTGATTGCTTTTGGCCGATACAGAATGCTTGGGAGTTTAAACGGTTAGCACGGTCAAGAAAATAATGGATATCATATAAAATATAATAATGGTACTTGATATTACTTGCACTTGATATTACTTGCTCGGTAGTTAACCAGTGTAAACATTTTGCAGCCTCAGGCTGTTCAAATGGATCCATGGCATAAAGTTTTACTGTCAAAACCACTACGAGAGAGAAAATGATCTATGCGGCAATCAGCTTAATTGAAATGCCTCCCTCTACCCAATTCCGAATTCGGAATGTGGGGAAAAGAGTACGAAGTGGATCAACAACCACAGCACAATCTCAGTCGAACCATCCGAGCTGCAATCGAATGAATTCTCCTTTGCCGTCAGTGATATCTTCCCTCATGATACAAAACATGTAGATTCACAATCGCAAGCTAAAAAAACGAAATAGCATCCCATAATTCAATAACTTGGTATCGCGATAACTAGGTCAGAGCCAAATTTCAGCACGCAACGAGTCAATCACCACAGTATATTCGGTAATCGAAACCGTCCGAGCGTAATTTCACGAAGCTATCCCCACTAAGCCTGGCGCGATCTGCGCAACGGCGAGCTAGAAGCGGAGCAAATCTATCCCACGGCCTCAGATCTACCAGACTACCACTCCAACCCAAGGCGGCGCACGAGCGGATTGTGGACGGCAGTACGCACCCGACATCGTCTCGGTAGAGGCGGTTGATGAGGACGTCCCCTCGGAGGTTGAGGAAGTAGATGGCCGACGCCGCCACCGGCATCGTCGCCTCGTCGCCCGAGCGTCTGGCACCACCGCCCCCCAACTCGCGCCTGATCCCGCGGTGCGCCGCCCTCGACAAGTTGGGGCCGGTGATCCGGGGCTCGCCGGACGGTGAGATTGGCGAGATGGGACGCGGGTTTTGGTTCGATCTCGGGGCAGCACGAGACGAGCGCCAGCTACCAGGTCGTCTTCCCGTCGGAACTCGGAAGCTACTTCATGTACTTTTCCGTAACGACTCTTATTGGAAATTAAAAAATTGTTATTTCGACATTTTAAAATATATATTTTATTTATAATAATATTTTTGAGACTAACACGTACAATCATCTATCGTGTTAGAGTAAATCATACATAGATACTATATATATAAGCAGTTATTAGTGTGTGTTTGGTTCCATAGACTAAAGTTTAATCCGTGTCACGGTGGATGTTAGGACATCAATATGAAATATTAAACGTGGACTAATTATAAAAATAATTACAAAATCGTAGGATTATTCATGAGATTAATTTATTTAGCCTAATTAATTCATGATTAGCAAATATTTACTTTAGCACCACATTGTCAAATCATGATGTAATTAAACTAATTAGATTCGTCTCGTGAATAATCCATCGATTATAAATAAGTTTTATAAATAGTCTATATTTAATACTTCAAAATAACATCCAAACATCTCATACGACGAAACTAAATTTTTCGAGAACCAAACGACACCTTAAATCAATAAAATCAATAAAAATGAGTATGGATATTAAAAGTACAAAAGTCAAAATAACAAATCTCCCATTGGAAATTGGAATGGATATTTCCGTGGGCCTCTGGGCCCACGAAGTTTCAAATTTTTCGTTGCAAAAATCTGATTCTGAGGTCAGTAGCAGTCCTGAAGAAATTTGACCAGTGCAACATTTATTTTTTTGAAAATGCAAGTAAGAGTTTCGCCGCTAGATATATTAAGGAGTAAGGACGGTGAATATCCGGAGAGGAGTGCAACATTTAACACAGCAATATTGTAGAATCAAAAATAATCCCAGTAGAACAAAAGCCAGTACTAGTATCCCAGATTTGGTTAATGAAAATTTGGATATTCCATTTAGTCACGCAACACACATCAAATTACCTAGTTTGATGGTAATCGATCCCGTTAGGGTTTGGTTTGGACATAATCAGCTCATTTACAGCTACCTGTCGGTTGATGATTAGTCCAAAATCCACAGTTATTACCAAATATTTAATCACGGTTTTGTTAATCCTCACCTGTTGTATATGAAGTCTTAGTTAAGAATGATAGGTGAGGACTGTACACATATTAATGTTAGGACGTCTGGACTAGAACGTTGCCTACCAATTTTAGTCTCACCTCATCCACGTAAGGGCCTGTTCGGTTAGGAGGAGATTGAAGCGGATTGAAAGGGATTGAGGGGGATTGTAGTATAAATCCCCTCCAATTCCTCTCAATCCCCCTCAATCCCCTTCCCCAAAGGGATTAAACGAATAGTCATCCTCCCTCGAGCCGGCGAGGATGCTGGAGCTCCTTGTAAAGAGAGTAACGAGGATGTTGGAGCTTCTTGTAAGGGAGAGTAATCATCTTTTCTTAGGCTGATCTTTTGTGATGAAGAAGATTCTCTGCTTATAAAATGCATCGGATGCATATAAACGACCGAACATATGGGTAGAGCTAAAACATAGGACGCTAGTAATTAAGCAATGTGTTCTGTTGTTGTTTGGAGTCTTATACTTGGAGTAATGGAGTCCTATAAATCTTGAAATGCATCGCATTCCATGCTTTTTTGTGTGTGCACGAGGACACGTTTATGAAACTATTTATGTGAAAAAATGCTCAATTTTACTTCGCTTTGTTCTTACAAATCAATCAATCAGTTCTTACAATTCAGTCAGAAAGAGATGGGGGAAAAAATCAGTCGAGCAACCTCAGGTAGTCCCTGAAGCCTGTAGGAAAACACGGGTACTGCCTCCAGACCACGCCGTGGATTCTCACCATCCTCACCGTCTTCTGCTTCGTCGACGGCGCGCTCTCGACGTGGAGCAATCCCAGGAGCTTCGCCACGGCTCCGGTGAGCACCATGTCCTCGAGGACCTTCTCCGATGGCGCCACCACGGACACCAGCCACAGCACCTCGACGGCGAGCTGCGTGGCCAGTTCGGATACGCGTAGCATTGTCCTCGCCACGGCCGCCACCGACAGGTCGTGCTCCGCGAAGGCGAGGCGCCCCTCGGGGCACTTGCACATGCGCTTCAGCAGGAGAAGTATCCGCTCGGTGACGTGGCGTTCATCGGCGTCAGCGAGGAGCTCGACGAGGACGTGCACGGCGCCGACCTCCACGGCCTTTGCGCGGCTGCCCCGCGCCCGCTCCACGACGACCAGGAGCACGTCGAGTGCGCGCGAGCTAAGCCTCGTGGAGGCCTCGTCGGACAGGAGCTCGAGGAGTGACTTGATCACGTCATCGATGTCGACGCCGGCGGTCCAGTCTCCGCTGCCGGCATTGGAGATCTTGGTGACGATGTCCATGGCGTGCAGCCTCGACTCGGCGCTGCCGCTCTGGAGCACCGACATGACGGGCCTGATGAACTCCGGCGACAGAACGACCCTCACCGACGCATCGTCCGAGAGCGGGAGCACGGCGAGCACGGCGGCGGCCTCCTCGCACGCGGTGAACGCGGAGAAGTCGCCGCCGGCGCTACTCTCCGCCAGCGCCTGCGCCATCACGCGGCCGACCGCCCGGACGCCGCCCGAGGCGACGAATTCGCTCTGCATTGCCACGTCGCCGGCCATGCAGGCTCATGTTCTTGAGCGCGGTCACCTTGAACGGTGTCTCCTCGAGGCCATCCAGCGCCGCCCGCAGCCGCTCCTGCTCCAGCACCCGCGACAGCGGCGTTACCCGCTCATCATGGATCGGGCCGGACACCGTCGACGTCGACGGCGACGACGTCAACGGGGAGCCGCAGTCGAGCCAGGAGGAGATGACCCGCTTGAGAGTGTGGTTGGGCGTGAGGTCGAAGTTAGTGAGAGGCTGCATGGTGGCCGGGCAGGTGGTCCGGCCGTAGGCGAAGAGCCATTGCTCGATGCTGCGGCGGTCGTACGTCACGCCAGTCGACACCGTGACCGGATCATCCATGAGCTCCATGGAGATTGGACAAAGGAAGAGGTGGGGAGGCTCCATGCCCATGTGTCGCAGCGCAGAGCGAGGATGACGCGATGGCCGGCTCATATATACATGGCCAATTGTCAAAGTCAATAGTCAAAGGTAAGAGATGCTTGCAATCAGTGGTAGGAGGTCATAGATCTTGATGGGACATGTAAAGACTTTTTAATGACATGTAAACATGTTTCAATTATCAGCTGTCTCCGATTGCTGGTATTGATTCTATGCTGTTTTCTCGCAAGGTTGTATTTTGTTGAAGCCTTTTGTTTCCTCGCCTGCTTCCTGCCCTGAAGAGAGTAAACAAGTGAGATAACAACACTTGTTCCAAGTCAAATGCCCAAAGTTGTAAAATTCAAGGTTGAGAACAAGATACCTTTTCTTTTCAAGTGAAAAAATTCTGTACTGAAGTCACAAGAATGGTCTTTACAATGACGCAGAAGAAAATAATTCGATGAATGGATTTATCTTGTTAGCAAAATTGCGCATGCTAAATTGAAAACTTGAACTCTCTTAAGTCTTATCTGATGTTGCATGAATGGAACGCACTTCCCGTCGTCAGATTCATGTTCTCAATTCTGTCTGAGCCTGCAATGTGATTCGTATCTCAGCAGGTACGTCACAAGCATATGGCTTTCACATCGATGAACTGGGCTGATCCTTAAAAATAAATTACAACCGAAGTATACTATTTAATGCAGCATATGATCGCTAGGAATCATTCCAAACCGTTGACTAATACACATAAAAAATGCATCCAAAGAATTATCACCGATCCCATGCCATTATAATACCATCAAGATGCTTGGGACTAACCTGCCATGAGATCGTGCCAGTCGTACAAGTGATTTGTTCTGTCAAATTCTTTTAACCTAGAGATCATATGCCAGTGTATCTTAGAGATTTGGGGGTGCGTTTGGCAGAGCTCCTTCAGCTAGAGCTCCTTCAGCTGAGCGAGCCAAGCTAAATATTTTTCCTGAGAAATAAATCTTACTGAAAACACTCCAGAAAATAAATTAAAGTGGTGGAGCAAGATCTAGTCAACTTTAAATGCTTCATTTCAACTTCAATATGGATTTCAGAATTCGGTGCTTCGCTGTGTGGGTGTCGGAGAGTAGCGTCTTGTACCCAAGGACGTGAACGGAGGAAAGGGGAAGAAGTCCCAGGCGGCGGCTCGGCAGGACGTTCCTCTTGACACCCTTGTTTTGCCCGTAGCAAAATCACAACCAGATATCTGAAATATTCTGGTCGACGGTGTTGAATTGTTGACCGAAACAGCAAATGGATAGTATTTGCAACTGGCTGAAAACAAGCTGGCGTTGGCGTAGCGACCCATACCCAGAAGGGAGATCGATCCAACCAGCAAAAAAACGCGGCCCGTTTCAGTCAACTGAGAATCATAGTAGATATATGACCAGCCGAACAACTGATGCCACAGCCCATGTCAGCGCAAGAACGAGAAAATTGCACGCTCCAAAGGTCTCGTTCTTTCTCCAAAAATGAAAGAAGCATCCTTCTCTATGCTGCATAACTAGCCACCTAGGTGGGAAAAATGTCACAGGTGAGTATGTAACCAATCAACTATGCGGGTGGCAAAGAAAGCGATTTCTGACTCTGCTTGGCCAAGGGATTCCTCGGATGTGTCATCTCTCCGCAATCTTGGCCCATCCCAGAATTAGCTCACGAGCACATTCATCTAGACCAGCGCAGGGTCTCCAATTGCTTTGACAAATGTATGGAGTGCATCATCTGTCTGCCTTCTGTGGGTGTTTCTCACCTGATGAGCAAACATGCAATTGCTCAAAGGCATTGACCAGCTGAGATCACTTGATGCATCGCCATAAATATTGACATCGGCATTGCTTCAGCTGATCATCACACATATGTTCCAGAGGATTTCCAGATTCTCCCTTCCAGAGAAATAACCATGACCGTGACATCGTCATGGTATTTTCTTCGGTCCCCTTGAGGTATATCTAATAATTCAGAGAAGTCCATACCTACAAAACGAAAGTATGAGATAAATCAGGTACAACCATATGGCACTAAAGATAACTGGAAACAGCTCCGACATGACATCCATGTATTTAAATTCAAAACAGTCCTATAGCAATGATGGTGACTTCAATTGTTCATAGTAGTCGATGCAAAATACACTACAGTAGAATGAAAGTGACCAACTGAACAGTGGTGTTGTAATAGGAAAATAGTGCAAAGTTTGTTTTCATTTCTGGCTAGGGAGACAAACGCTCCAAGTGTAGTAGAAGCATGCAGACTGATTAGGTCACCAGGTTAAGCAGTTAAGAGAACTGTGTTGGTATATTAAAAATGTAAAGTGAGTGTATCTCTCTCTTGGTATATTAAAAATGTGACTGGTAAAAACATAAAAGAAAAATATTGCAAGCTGTGGACTGAGAAAAACACATGTAGGCACATCGACGTTTGCACACATAAACTGCAAAAAGGGCTCCTGAAAACCAATCCAGATTCATGAACTGAAACAAAGAAGAGTTACAGAAGAGAGCCTACCAGCTTTTTTTGCGGCACGAGAGAGAAGCTCCTCAATCAAACTTTGTGCAGGATCACCTTCGGGAAACCTTTCCATGAAATTTATCAACATGAAGCACTACCTCCTCGTTGCTCAGATACTGATATAGGCCATCAGAAGAAAGAACCAAAAACTGATCCTTTGCAGTGAGCTTGTGATGGCAAAGTGAGGGCGTGCATGATATATACGGTGTGTCACCAATGTAATCATTGCGGAACATCTCTAGCAATCCATTATTCAACTTTTCCTGTACAAATACACAATTCTTTAATCGAGAATTATCTAGTACAACAATAACAACAACATAGCCTTTAAGTCCCAAGCAAGTTGGGGTAGGCTAAAGTTGAAACCCAATAATAACCACAAATCAGTATTCAAACACATGACTGATAGTATCTACTATTACTAAGAAATTATAGTACAAAGTATTGATGAACAGTTTTGCGTAACCGACCGGTTCAATTCAAAACTCAAATTTGAATGTGAAAATTTAAAAATTCTGGAAACAAATTCCTATAAATAATAGATGGTTTATAATGGTTTATGGTGGAATTTGTTTTCAAAAATATTAAAATTTTATAAAGTTGTGAGAAAAACAAGACCGGTAACAAAAATTTGGCCCAGCCCAAAAGCATACTATAGACAGATTTTTTTTCTTCAAAAAATGGTATTACTATATTTCTAATCTAATGCTCTACCATTTAGTTCAACCAAAAAACAATAAATTTTATACAAAATATTTTTATCTTAGTATCACAAATTTTCTTTATATTCCTACAATTTTCTAGATTTCTCCTACTTTTATTTTTTTCCTGAATTTTTCTGCATTTCCTATGATTTTTCTTTTTCCGATTTTTTTAAAAACTAATTGGTTTTCAACGCAAACTGAGTCGTTACCGATGCAAAACCACTTGGTAACAGCTCCAAACCAAGCCAAACCAAGTGGTAACCATTTGGTTCAAAATTTTAAATTTGACTAGTTTACCATGGTTACTAGAGGTCCAGCTAGGGGTGGTAACCAATGACCTGTTTGGGAACTCCAAATCCCAATCTATTAGGGATTAAAATCTTGGCTCATCCCTAAGGAATGGGTTATGACTTTTGGCTCCCAAACAGGCTGTCACGCCCTGCCGACCGCTACCAGCCGCGCGTGGCGTGCGCCCGAGCTCCAGCTCGTGGCTGTGCGCCGCGCGCGTCGCGCAGCGTCGCGCCACGCCGCGCACGCCCGCGTCCGCACGCCCCCGAGCGCTGACCTCGCGCTCGCCTCGGCACGTCGTACCGCCGCTCACGCCACCCACGTCTCGCCTCGCCGTGCCCGTACGCCGCGCACGCCCATACGCCGCCACGCCAGCCACGCGCTGACTTCGCGCCCCGCGCCGTACTCACCGTACACTCCGACACACCGCCACCATGTCGCCGTACAACGGACACCGCACGGACCAACGGTCCGTCGCCAAAAGCTAGCGCCACCTCGCCCGTCGACCCACGCGCATTGTGTTGTCGCCTCCAACCGCCCTAGCCTACGCCTGGGCGTGCTCCTGTGCCATCGCTGTCAAGCCGCACGTCGCCGCCCATGCCGCCGCGCAAATAAAAGGGCCCCGAGCTCCCATGGTTGCGCCCACCCAAACCTCAGTCAACCCTCTCCACTCTCGAGCACTCACCGGAGCAGGCCAAGCACTGCTGCGCCCAAAATCCACCGAGACCGATCACCGCCACCACGGTTCGTCCTCAAATTCTCCCTATCCTTTGCTCCATTCCATGGAACGTCGACCCAGGCGTGACCGGTGACCTTCAATTGACCTATTTTCGCAGCCACCATCGCCGGATTTCGCCTTCGCAGGAAATCCCCAAATCTGTCACCGTGCACCGAGCTCCGACCAAGGTACCACCATTCTTCAATTATTTCATACCAAAGCACCTCCATAGCTAGTCTAACATGTTTCCCTAGCTTAGAAATGACTTTCGTTGGCCATAGCTCGCCGGCGACGAGACTCGTCTTTTCCCTATTCGGGACGCCGTCGCCAGAGCACTACGGGCCACCGTGGCTCAATCTGAGTATACAAGTAGCTCCGCAATAGCCTAGGAATGGTTAAATTAGAGGCCATTCATCGATCGAAGCTCCACTGTTGCCGTTAAAAATCCCAAACCGAACCTACTGTTCACCGGTCTAAAACCTAATCCGTAGCTCTAATGCCCAATCCAACCGTTGGATATATTCATCTAGTTGTATTCTACCTTCCTTTAAAATTTCGTGGCAATTGGAGCTAAAATGACAAAATTATGGCCAGGAGAAGTTTCGGTCGTTGGAGGTCGTCTTCAACCTCCAGCCGCCAAGCCCTCCTCTGTTACGGGGCTTTTGGAGAACAACAACATTGTTAAAGAAGGTAAAAAAGTATGGACCTTTTGTGGCATAGAAAAAGAAATATTCGTAATTGACTATTGACCTATTGTTTCAGAGCAAAGATCATGAAATGTACCATCAAGATAGCCCTCTTTTGTCTTGACGGGCAAAAGACAGCAGATCTACTGTGGTACGGTTAGCAAAGCTGCAGGAGCCAAGGGATAAATCCATGTTTCTGGGGAATTATTGGTTCCGCGAGGTGGCCAAGACACGGTTCGTAGGATGAACCCTACTAAAAAAGAAAGTTCTATGAAAATCGAACTCACTTTAGTACTCTGACCTGCAACTTTTGCAGTTTTATATTTCTTTTATCCACAAACTGTGCTCTTATGCAACCCACATGGAGAAAACACAGATTGAGTTAATTTATCAATAGTACATCAATTATATCTTTGCAAATTGTCCTTTGTCTCGACTTCTCTCGAATAAAATATGAATTGATAGGCCAATGCATCAAATTTATTGTCAAATAGCACAGCAGGGATCAACCCATAAAACCGTATTGATATAACAAGCTAACAGTACTCTGCGTGTGTAAGTGCCAGATCTAGAACCTGAATACGAATGAGAACTGGTATTTGGCATGGAACATCCAAGAAAAGATTTGAACAAAGTAACACAAAAAACATGGCCTAAGCACCAAAATGAATATATCACAGAACAAGAAATTGCCAACCATTCAACTTTCCATTAGAAAAAGATCAGCTGCAGAAGACAACACCAAGGAAACCACTGAGAAAAAAAGTTCAAACGAATAGTGTGTTTCTCATGCAATAATCAGGCAGACCGCAATAAAATACAAACTGAAAATATGCACAAAAGCAATGTCTGTAGACCTGAGGTTAAACCGCAACAAAGAGGTTTTAGAACATGGAATATATTACCCTGGCTGATGTCTTTAGTTTAATCAGTGGAATCAGAACAGAAACTTGGTCTGCTAATATGATGTGAAATCAAGCTAGACGGGATAAAAGCAAAAAAGTGAAGAACGAAATCCTAATTAAGAAAATTGATTTACAAAGTGTGGTGTCAGTAGGGTTTTCTTCTCTCTTTTCGCACTTCAGATTGAGCTATGCCCTAACCAGACACTCGTGGCACCACATCGTTATTTCTTACTCTCTCTATTTCAGAACAATCGCAATGCCAAACTGGGTTAGTCGTCGTCGCAATGCACCTGCGAATTCTCGCATCAACGCTGCCTCAGCAAGCATAAGCAACAACACTTCGCCCTAATTCCCTGTAGGCTACGAATCATCTCGGTACAAGGAGGCACTCTTCTACCCTAATTAAGCCACATGGTGGAATTGCCCGTCAATGAAGACAATGACTCCAGAGCCGATCGGACCTACATGGCCCCTTCGGCGCGACGGAATCGAATTCAAATGCAAAAGTGCGCGAAACGAGTTGTAAAGGGGAGAGAAATGCTACCGATTCCGAGTCTGAGATGGATGGTGGTGACCTGGAGCTACCTGCGCTAATGCCTCGCCTTCGCCTCCGACGAGCCCCTCGCCGCGGCCGCCATCCTCCACTAGGCGCCCGCCGGTTCGTCGTGACTCGTGCGTGGTGTTCGGTGTGCTAATTGGGCTTCTTATAAACTGGGCCTTTGAATGAAGAACACGCCTTCGTCTCAATTTTCTTTTAAAAAATCTACAAATCTCAAGACAAAAAAATCAGACGACTAGTATTTGGAGCTCGTGTCTTTAAAAAACAAGTATCAGTTTAATTTATATTTGATAATTTTCCAAATGATTTGATATTTTTACCATCCTGACCGTATTCATGATACAAATGATTTTACATGTTGGTATTAAGATGGTATTAAGAGTAGCATCATGATCCAGGAGTCGTGGCAAATTATCATTTTTTCATTTTCATGTGTATTTATCACTCTTTTTACTACTCATTTGCAGTCAAAAGATGCCGGTGGTCAGTTGCTTATTCCATGTTCTTCTGAAACTAACTTGAGCTAAATCAGACAGATAAGAAAGCAACACATTTACCGGTTGCGTTTCATACTCTTCTAATGAGTGAATTGCGTGTATAAGAGAGCAACAGGATTAGCATTTGATTAGTGTGCTGATTTCTGTTATATATCAGGTGGTGCATTTGCAAATGGTTGTGTTTTTCACTCTGAAAGACGGCAATGAAGCATATCATCACGATAATACACCGTAAAGAAACAAATAAGATTCTCCAGAGAAAAAGGACTTGTAATAATTAAGAACGGCAAGCTTGTTCCTGGTAATTAGTTCTTTGTCATAACACAGTCATATGTACAACTGTCTTCATTTCCCCCTCAATGTGTTTAGGGTGGAAACAGGCTACTATAATAAGCACCCAAAAGTATTCCATCTTTCCCAGGTAGCTACAAGTTGGAGTGAAGTAAAACATTGGTATATTATGTCTACATATGCAGGAGTAGGAACATCACACAGTTAAGTGACAACATTCTTGGGAGGGCACGGTGTCGGTTGGGCATCAGGACACAGGTCAGAGATCGAGATCAGCTTTGATCTGTATTTCTCTGCTCCATCTTCATGATTTCGTTTGCTGCGCGCCGGCTCGGTGACTTCACCTCAGGGTTCGAAGGTGAAGGTGTCTCCGGAAGGGACTGGGATATCTCAATCAGAGACTGACGAGCAGCCTCTTGACTGAACTCTGTTGTTGCTGCAGACGAGGCCATTAATCAAAGGCTACATACCATGTAAAAGGAAGGTCGTTAGAATCTTTGCCAGACCCCCCTCCTGGCTCTTGAGACTTGAAAAAATGAATGATAAGGAAGCAGATAGTATGTACTCAACATTGAAAACAGTGAGATAACCAAGAAACAAGAGTTCTGACTTTTGACTAGTGATTGGCTGATTGTCCCAGAGTCCCAGAGCCAAAAGATTACATCAATTGTCACTTCCCCGGAGAAAAGAATGGAGATGAACAGTGAAACTATGTCTAACAAGTGAAATCTTTGACGAAATTATCAGTGCATTTTAATTAAGACAGCACCAACTACCAAGAGATCGGCATCTCAGTCTCAAGACAGCATACATTTATCAGATGAGAAGTTAAAATGCCCTACATAATAACAATGATACACTACTGCACTCAATTAATCAGATTAGTGTCATATGTAAGGGGAGTGTTCATGTAAAAAAATAGAATGGCCCATGGGTAACTGTTAGATTTTCAGTGAGATGATGCACATAACTTAACATAATTTGACCTTCTGATTTTACTTCACTCATGTACCTGTTACTACAACTTATGTTGCTGCCCTTGGTCAATGGAGGTAAATTAGTTAGGATAGTCAGTGAGTAACAAAGATTCCTTTAGAAAATAGAGATTTATTTAACAGAGAACAACAAACTGATGGTGTCTTCCACACTAGCCTAAACTTAAGTCATGTCTGCATTGCCATACATGGTTCGTTCTTGCACTTCTTTCTCAAAACACAGAAAAGCTTCGCACATTATTGCACTATGGAGAAAATTATTTGCTTTTATACTCATTAAGAGTACGGACAAAAGCTCTGCGCATTATTATGCAATAAACACATAAGCAACAAAGAACAGTTTTGAAACTGCTGTTTTGCCAAAGGAATTCATGAAACTTCCAAGCTATGTATTTCGTTTTGCCTCACCATTTAAAAAGGACAGTAGATGCGATGGGGAAAAACAATTAAATATGCATTAGTTCACTGATTAAGCACAAAATTAAAATGGCATGCAAGCCATGCATCAACTACTGAGTACTGACATTCGTTTTACTGAACAAATCTATGTCCAAGCTACAAGATGAGATCTAACAATTTGTTTGTCAGGTCCACCAAACAAACAACCCTCTATACACCATGGATTTGTGAATTGTGAAAGAACTAACCTGGAAAGCAGTTCAAAAGGTATAAACCACTGTGATGGAAGGACAAGAAAGAACAAGGTATTCTAAGGGCAACCTATATCTTCCTATGAGAGATTGAATATAACCTTGTTAGAAGACACAACCTCTAGCCTCATTAGAGTTAGCCCTTTTGATGGACATGTAAGTATGTAACGAAGATGAGGGAGGTTCTTCCTAGTTCCTCCATGTCCAATCTAGGGAGGCCCGTTTAGCTATAAATGCTACCAAATGATGATTGCAAAAAAAAGCTAGCATATGATCAAGATCCCGTTTGATTAAGGCCCTGTTTGAGGGAGCTGCAGATTCTCAGAATCAGCTAGTCAGAGTATCTAGCTGGCTGGTTGGAGTAGCTAGCTGTTAGGTGGGTGGGTTTTATTCAGTGACATAGTAGGTAAATAAAAATCTAGAGAATCTGGAGAAGCTGGGGTTAGCCAGCTTTTCAGCTACTAGGCTTGGAGAGACTAGCTGCTTCTGTAGATTTTAAAAATCTGGACTACCCGAGATGCTATTTGGAGGAGTCAGCTTCTAGATACTAGAAGTATCTAGCCAGCCAGAAGCTCCCCCAAACAGGGCCTAACTTACTCCCAAAATAGTTTGCACAGCGTTTCAACTCTCATCGTTCACAGAAACAGGGCGAGCAAAGCTCGGAATAGTACCCGTTGACCCAACTTGACCTAGCATGGGGCATGGATGTACACCCCAAATTTTTCTGGAAACAAACTGCTATTGAAAAGCTTCCAGATCTAAAACAGAAGCTGATGATACGGCAAAGAGAAAAGGGTGCGGATATATCGAGAAATGAAAAGGATGGTGTCCGTACGAGTTTTCACCGGCGAGGGAAGCTGGCAGGACGGAGATCGTTGCGGGCGGCGGCGGCGGAAGCAGCAGGACGGGGATCGGAACAGGCGGCGGCGAACTAGCGAGGAGACGGAAGTCGAGGCGGAGAGGAGGACGGGTGGTCGACTGGGGAGGCGGCGAGCTCGGCGTCGAACAGAAGGAAGCTCATGTCATGTAGACGGACTATCGTGTAAAATATCGTACTTAAACCGTTTGATTAATTCCAACCAAAAATATGTTACGATTTTGATCTGGCCGGCCAGCGAGCGATCAGGCAGAACAAAAAGACAAATGGACTTTTTTTTTAAAGATGAACTCGAGTGATCAGATAACGTAATGCAGTGAAATTTCATAAATTTTAACACTTCTTTTTCTCAATCTTACGTGTTCTGTCGAGAATAGACTTTCAAATAAATTCAGGAATATGTCCTTTTTAAAAATTTATCTACATTTTATTCCCTCTTTTCATCTTATCCTTATCTTACCCAATCTTTAACGTCATGTTTGGATTAGGATTGTTTATTTTTAGACACTAAAGTTTAGTTGATTTAATTCCTAAAATCTTAGATTGCTTATTGGTCCATTAGTCCCTTAGATGTTGACTAAAAGTATCATACACACTCTATACTCGTTTATGAATTATTTCATTAAAAGTGTCAAAAGGATTAATCAAAGTCAACGGTAATTCTATAAACTGTGGAAGAAACACCGGTGTTTCTGCACCGCCACGGTTACAGGCTATTAAGGTGAGCTATTACGTAAGTCATTGTCATTTTGTATATTTTCTTAGTATTTTCGTGTAACTGCAATTGACGTCGAAGCACTACTAAAAGGTGACATTGTTTTTTAGTCAAAAGTTTAGTCTGGTTTATATCGAGTCATATCAAATGTTAGATGTTATTTTAAAGTATTAAATGTAGACTATTTGTAAAACTTATTCATAATCGTGAATTATTCACAAGATAAATTTAATAAGTCTAATTACGTCATGATTTGATAATGTGATGCTACAGTAAACATTTATTAATTATGGATTAATTAGGCTTACTAAATTCGTCTCGCGAATAATCCCCTGATTCTGCAATTATTTGATAATTAACTTATGTTTAATCCTTTAAATTGATGTTCAACATTCGATATGATACGGATTAAACTTTAGTCTATGAA
Source organism: Zizania palustris (assembly GCA_019279435.1). Lineage (NCBI taxonomy): Eukaryota > Viridiplantae > Streptophyta > Magnoliopsida > Poales > Poaceae > Zizania > Zizania palustris. The sequence goes on along the minus strand of JAAALK010000283.1, from coordinate 37,951,839 downwards.
ACCAATTAACGCCCATTAATAACTGTTGATATGTATAGTATTTATGTCTGATTTACCTCTAACACGATATTATGGACTGTTTGGAAAGTTTTGAATTAGTTTATGAAAACACATAAACTATATTTCTTATTTTTTTGAAGCCAAGGAGAGACGTCCCTAGATAATTTTGTAGAATGTGAGTCAAACTGGGCGGGCTAGCCCACCATCCGTGGTGCTAGACACTACAGCCCAATAAACATCTCAAAACTATTATTTTCTATCTTCTAATTAAATTACAATTCTTGGTTTTGCAGCTATTGTGTTTTATAATATAAATCTAGAAATTAAACCTTTTGAAACAGTTTTGCAATATAAAATAGCAGACAATTATTAAAAGCTCCCCAAACCATTATTGTTGCGTGAACTTGTGTTTGTTTCGTTGTTCGAACACCTAAATCCACACGGATTATCAACTCCCTGACAACAAAATAGAACCAAATAATCTCTCTTGCCACGTCAACAAGCTACGTATTCATTAGGCATGTCATGCCATCTAGTGCTTTGTACATACCAAATTATAAAGCGTTAGCTGTGTTCTATACGTGACACCTTCTCGTTACAAAACCTTTTGTTAACTAGTAATCGTGCAAATGAAGCCTACAATTTAAAGGAGCAAGAGCGCGTTTGTCTGGAAAGTAAATTCATCGTTAGTATATATTTCTTATGTTTCATCCGAAGCTATATATAGTGTATTATACTTATTTAGTTTATTAGAAAATTTTAATGGAATTTGTCGTTGAATAACGCCTCTTTTTGGCAGGGTGTCTGTAGATATCGATCTTATCGTTGGATGGAAACAGGAGAAGTATGCGTGCGGGGAACGACCAGGCAGTGGATGCACCCAATTGCCACGAACGCCATAACGATTTGTGCGCCGAAAACATAAATTCAGTAATTGAATTTTGATTTGTTAGTGTTTTCCCTTTTCAATTGGACAGATTTTGGTCGCCAACAATATGATTTAACCCAAATATCTACAACCCCACACACATATATTCTGTTTTTATTTAATCAAATATTAAGAAGCACAAAAATTGAAAATAATGTAAGTTAGCTAGACACAAATCATTTATGAGTGACCTAGGAAGTTCTCGTTAATATCTGTGTGGCCTATTTCAAAAAAAAAGAAGCAAAAATCTACACACTAAACTTTTCTGAAAAGTTCTCGTTTATATCTGTGTGTGGTCTATTTAAAAAAAAATATACACAAAATCTTTACAGTAAACTGTGACACCTCCTTTCAAAAATTCTTTGTAGCCGCTCCTTTCCTTCATCCATTCGTGATCAGACGTATGCTTAGCGCTCTGATGTGATGTTTTTTCCTTCTTTTTCTCTCTGCCTCGTATTAAACAAGTTTTAAAGTGTATCATTTTTTTCTCTGGTTCTTAATTCCATCTTAGGCTAGCTTGAGAGTTCCGTTTCGTGGAGATGGGTTAGGATTTTAGTTCAAAATTCCGGCCCATCTCAAGAATGAGTCAGGATTCTATGCTTCCAAACAGACCCTTAATATAAGAGGCGATTCTCTCGAAAAAAAAAGTGATACCTCCTCTCCACGACCCCACCTCACAAGACACCGTTTGGTTTAGAGATAAAATGGGATGAGATGATTTTTTTCTAGCTTTTTAGGTAGAATTTTATGTTTAGTTGAAGGATGGTGATATCTTACTTTCGTATTTGGTTGGTGGGTTGAGTAAAATGAAATGCTAAGCCAGAAATCTGCCTCGTTGTTAAACCTCTAGCCCGAGCCAGAATCTCTGGCCCCACCCTAAAGCCTCTATTATGCGTGCGAGATGAAATGAGCTCATCCATCTTTTTTTGGGAACGACATTATTCTGAATATATTTCTCGGCGGAATAACTCATTCTACTTAACTCTCAACCAAACACCATAAAAACATAAACACCATAAAAATATAAGATCATCATGTCTGTCCGGTCGTCCCATCCCATCCCATTCGACCTCACCGCTGAAAACAATCTACCTAAACAACACTCTACCTAAAAAGCTCGTATAATCGTCCTAAAACAAAATTTATCATAACATATCATACAAAGCCAGAAGTCGGAACGTGAACATGCAAATCCACGATTAAACATAAAAGCATCGTAACGTCATTTTGGCTTCTTTGCATGCACATTTTGTTCACCTTTTTAGCCTTTTTTTTGCCCCGTGCTCGTGTACTTCACTGTTTGCACAGGGTGTCTTCAGGACAACACCTTTTGCTTTATGGTATTTATTATCCTAACATCCGAATCTTTAGGTGCGCTCCACTGTTACTTATCACTTTCGCGTCTCTTTCTTTTGGCAGCTGTTCAGGCTATCGTATAGTAATCTCTGGCTTACATCGATCCATGAAAAATGTGGAACGAAACGACGTTCGGATATGGCCCTCTTAATGCCATAGGACTTGAACAACAGTTGAAAAATGTGAAGGCCAAGTTGGCAAGTTGCATGAGAGGTCATGGTTTCAAAAACCGTTTTGTATAAAAAAAAATTATAGTCATTCGTAAGTTTTTTATATGAGTATAATACGTCAACTTTTTATGAAAATATACATGTTGATAGGAGTAATAATGAGACAAAACGCGGCTTAAACGTGGACTGAGGGAGTATGTTTTAGGTGAATACATATGTGATCACTATATAAGGTAGTGTTTGGTTCCTATATCATTTCATCCCCGTACTATTCCGTTCTGGATTTGACGTTCTCTATTTGTTTAGTTGTTTAAATTAAATCTTTTCATTGTGTATGAATTGATATAGATTTATAAATGTTTCTTCAATAATCTTGTATCGTATGGTTCAAGTATCCCAGATAGAATGGTAAATAAATGAAATGATACATACAACCGAATACTGCCAAAACCATCCAAATGGGTTGAGGTGTGGAGTTCGTGCACCCATGATGCTGATGCTGAATGTCTTCCAATGCATATGCACTTTCTCTAATCCCCTGTCAAATCAAAATCCCACTTTCATTCTGGCATGTTTTGGCAAAAGCAATAGCTCCATTGCCCAGCTTAAAACCGAGATGTATATCTGCCCCAGTTCAGTCATTTTCTGATATCGATAAAGGCTATCAGGAAAAAAAAGGCGGGGAACACGCCTAACCTTAGAATTTGGCCGTGATATTACTGGATGGTGGAGGTGATTTGAGACCAAGGAATTTGCCTACAGGGAGTCATCTTTGTTGACTTATCTCCAGTTGTTTCTACATGATATGATTCCCAAAGTTGAATTGGTGGGAAGTACAGTGAATCCGAGCCAAGTGGGTGGCAACAACCGAGATATGTGCTGCGAAAGTCGTTTTCTGACGACGCATCAACGCATTTTTTGTTACCGTCAGAATCGTTCAGATGCTCACTGCTCACTTCTCGGTACATATATACTACATAACAACAAACGAGCATGTCATTTTCTGGTCATATGAGGAAGCAATTAGGCCATGGGAGAAAAAGTAGCAAGCAGACAGACCTACCAAAGCACATATGTGTGTGTCACTCTCACTCTCTAGTCTCTAGCTACTACTTATCTGAGAGAGAAGGTATCTCATTCTCTGAATCGCCTGGCAGCCACTGAGCCTGGCCACCTCCAAAGATGATCAAGATCAAGGCCTAGGCTAGGGACGGACGGCCGTCTGCATGCCAGTTGGTTGGCTGTAGCCTGTAGGCTGTAGCCATTAGAGTTTCAGAGGTATGCATGCATGCCACTTTAGCTAGCTGCGCCTGCAATACGCGTGCAGTTCTCAAGTTCTAAGCCGGCCAGCAACTCAGCGAGCTATACAACCGGCCGGACAGGCGGGACAGCGCACCGGTGATCACCGTTGCAAGCTGAAATGCAACCACGACGGCTCATCGTACTCGTGTTGGCTGCTTGCTACTATACGTACTAGCTACGTGCTCTTGAAGTCTGCTTTTCCTCGTCAGAACGCATCTATTTCTTCGTCGGGATCACGACGGCAGCGACAGCTCGAGCAGCTAGATAGCTAGCTGTCACCACACAGTCTACTACACGGGCGCCCCGCCCGGCCGCCGTCTCGTCGTTGTCGACCCCGCGCGAACGCGTGGTGGTGGAGAAAGCCGGGGATCGGAGGAGGGTAGGTAGCTAGCTCTATTGGGCTCTAATGGGCGCGCGCGATCTTGGAGCGCGACGTCGTTAAAGGGGGTTCTCTGCAAATGCAATGATAGGTGAACGTCACGTTGGCTTCAGGTGATCAGAGCCAGAGCCTGAGCCTGATCCTGAGCCTGAGAGCGCGAGAGATGTAAGGCATGTAATGTAGCCAGCCACGTAAAGTGGCTGAGATATGAGATAATTAGGTATGTCAGTGTCATACCGTTTACATCAAGAAACCGGTATGTCTAGCTAGCTGCAGAAAATATCATATATAACGCGATTTCTTGGATGGTTTCCGTGACAGATTGGAGGTCTAGAAAATTTCAGTGTTGTTTATTCAACAAATATCGTCACTTAATCTGAATATAGTTATATATGGACTGTGTTGAACTGCTCGTATATACATAGTTTAAATTGATACACGTATGTTGTTAATAGTCCTGTAGATCTGTTAATATATAGCTAGCCACGCAAGATGCATCTCATGTTGCCCGGTCTGCACATGCATGTACTGACACACGTATAGGATCGAGTATATATCACTGAAGTGCTGACATAAGTGATAACGACTCACAAAGTCACAATACACACATCCGACATATGTTGTCGCGCGCGTGGCCTATATTCCCATCATCGTATGTATCTGGCTCGCCGACAAGAACATTTGGGTGCATTCAAGATTCAACGGTACACGTACCCCACAAAAGATGGGTCCAATGACAAGGAACACACTGTCACACACTAAACGCAGCTGCGCGCTAGTAAAGCCTGAAGGGACGTACGACCTGTGCAGAGGACGAAGCGGTCGGTCAGGATCGCTCCAACTATGCGAGTGTCTTCCCCAGCAGGACCAGCAAAGAAGCAAAAGGCCTCACGGAAAGGGAGCCAGAGATCGGCCGGATCGATCGGTCCGCTGCTAGCTCGTCGCCTGCATGCCTCGCCATCACCACTGTGACCCTGCCCCGCGAGCAGTACGGTGGTACACCTGCTCAGGCTGCTGCCGCTGCTCGATCCCGAACTGGGGACGACGCTGGCGCTGCGCATGCATGCAACACATGCCGAAGTAGCCGAACCGCGGCCACGGGTGAGTGGTGAGTGGGCTCGCGCGGCCGGAGAAATACCCAAGGAGCTAGTCGTCGATCGGTCGGCTGAAACTTGAGACGCGCGCCGTGTAGCTGTGGACGTATGTACTCGCGCACCGGCGCAGTGTGTGGTACGTGCGCGACCCGGTGTTGGGGTAATGAGATGACCAGAACCTGAAATAGTTGGGCCAAGTGGCCGCCAACGTTTCGTGTCTCGCGGGGCCGGCGGATTTAGCGCTGCATGCGAATATACCGTTGTCACACTAGCGAATCAATTTCTAAGGATCTGTTTCGAAATCTTGTAATAGTTATAGCTACTCTTGAAATATACAACTTGCTTAATTAGATCCAGATTTTCAATGCACATTATAAAACTTAGTAGTCTATATTTATACTACTTTAAAAAAGTGGCGATGAGTTTGCTCCCACCACCCTAAAACTTTTTAGATTCAGTTTTGCTCATCTCTATTTGTATGATGTTTTTTTTAATGTTATAGTTTTTTTCTGTTGGAACACAAACAATAACATCAAATAAAAATATCAAAAGATAGGAAACACCACCTAGGGTATGTTTGGAGTAGTTTCTGACGGCAATAACTCCTAGAAGTTAAAGGTTATATAAACAATCTAGATTTGTGATACTAACTATATAATCTAGAAATGAACTAGCATCTAAAATAGAGATCAATATTATATGAAAATTGTTAGATATTATAGAAAAACTATAGTATTTAATTTTTAGAAAAAGAGAGTTTGGCTCCTAAACTTTAGCCCTTGTTATATTGAATGTCCGGATGTTAATTAGAAGTACTAAATTGATCTAATTATAAGACTAATTGTAGAACCCCTAAGCTAATTCGTGAGACGAATTTATTAAGCCTAATTAGATCATGATTTGACAATGTGTTGCTACAGTAAAAATGTGCTAATGATGAATTAATTAAGCTTAATAATTTTGTTTCGGGATTAGCCTAGGTTCTGCAACTAGTTTTATCCAATATTTAGAGTAAATTTTAGCGCCGGATATCAAACACCCCCTTAGAAAATATTCTTAGCCCTCGATTCTCCAAACAGTCCCTTTTACCGCACTTACTGGTGTGCGACGGGATGGACCATGGATGGATGGATGGATGGATGCGTGACCGACCGGTCGTGGCCATTGGATGGTCGACGGCGATGTGCCCGTCGGAACGGTCACGATCGCTCTGCGGGGGTGAGCCGTGAGTGGAGCGTGACAGGGCGGATGGCGGTGGCGGTGGCGGTGGCGGTGGCGGCCGGCCACGCGTGCGTGCGTGCGAGCGATATGCCAACTAGAGGACAGGACAGGAGTACAGGACCGGCGGCACCGCGGCAGAGAGGGAGGGTCGTACGTACGCGCGCGTTGATATTCTCCTCGACTTATACACGAACGGGAGAAAAAGCGAGGAGAAAACCGGATCGAAATCCCCCTCCCCCGCGGAGATCGCGTGGGATTCGGCTGTCGACGTGCGCCGCTGGAAGGCTCCAGTGCTTGCGAATTGCGATCCGATATGCGAGGCGCGTGCTACTGTATCACTGTATATGTGTCGCGTTTCATGCGCGGTTTCCGGGTGAAAAGATACATGTCGGATCAGTATCTCCACAGGTCTCAAAAGATAGACGTCCCGTCTTAATAATTATTAAGTGTTTATCATCCGCAGTATAAAATACTTGCCATTTCTATATGCGTGTGTTTATTACTCGTTTCGTATTGAAATATTAGGGTTTTTAGACTTAAGAACGTGTATTGAGGAAATATATAAATACAGAGATATGTGGATGCGTGTTCGAAATTAGTTAGATAAAGTAATGACTGATAAAATCTAATAATAACATAAGTAATTTAGATATAACTAACATTTTACAAGCACTAATTTGTTATATTAAGATAAATTTTAGAGTTAAGATATTTTTTAAACTCTGAGAGACCTGTATTTTAAACGGAGAGGTAGTAGGTATACATGTACGAACGTGTGTCCCGTCGCACTGGACGGCAGCTCGTAGTAGCCAAAAGCAGTCACTTTGCTTTTAAAACTCTATAAATGCAGTGACGGACTGACGGTCTGACGGTTGATATGATTGTTCACAAGTAATCTTTGCTTATCTTGGTAAGTCGACAAAGAACGCCCTTTATCCACAATGTTGCACTAAGAAGTAGTGCTAAGGGAATATTTTGACTTAGTACTAGTTCTATATATTGAAAAGGTAGTACTAAGGTGGCGTTTGGTTCAGGAGTCTGGTGGACGCGAATAGCTCCGTTCCATTTTTGATGTGTTTGACTTGGAATCTGGTGGAACAGAGTGGCTCAAAAAAGAAAATATTCCCCTCAAATCCGGAACCATCCGTTCCCCCAAAAAGAAGGAACCGAGCGGCTTCCTTCCCCATCCCTCCCGTTCGCAGCTCGCACTCGTCCCTCCCCGAAAAAAGGTGCACTCTTAAACCAAACAAGGGATAGAATCATTCCGTTCTATCAGATTCCAGAACCAAACAAAAAACAGAGTGACTCCGTTCTTGGTTCCAAACGCAGAACAGAACCATTCTGTTCTCAGAATCTGGAACAGAGCCATTCCGTTCTATCAGACTCCTGAACCAAACGGCACCTAAGCAAACTAAAATAAGACATGGGTTCTATGTATGGATACTAGTTCCATAGATTAAATAATACTACTTTTTAAGTTTGATAGTTGCTCATTGGATAGAGCATGCCTATTTTTATAATTTTTAATGTTGGAAGGAGTCTCACATCTAGTATTATACATTGTAGCATTTTTTTAAGAAATAAGTTTGCTTACATGTCATATAGTACTAGTTCAAGAGTACTATACGTTGTAGATGCTCTTAGGATCTCAAATGGCCTTCAGCTGGGAGTCTGGGTTTAATTTGTCGTTGTCGAAATGTGTTGCGAGCTGAATGGACTGGTATTAGGATCGGTCGTGACCGTAAATTCACACTGAGGTGCAATTGGGAGGAAATGGTTTAGCTCGGAATATCATAATTACGATGACGGTCTGTTAAGTTACTCTGTAATCTCTCCGAGTCCACGTACTGAACCAGGACAGTACTAGCAAATACAGAGTCCAAAGTTTGGCGGGCATCGTGATATACGTTCACAACATGTGCAATACGAGATCTGCCCACGTTTGTTGCATCGAATCTAGTTTCATGGTCAATACACGCAACGATCATTGAGAACAGAACTTGTCAGGCAAATGTAATTATCACTATGATGAAGGTACAACCTAACCTCACCCAGACAGACAGCTGCATTATTCAACAAGGTTAGTCGTCGCGTCGGTACGTGTAGTGGCCGTGTGGGTTCGTAATCAGTAATCACCACCCATCGCATATGCGACGCATGAGTGATGAGCAACAATAGCCGCCTCTACAATGGCCGATTGATCGTCTCGCCGAATCATGCATCCAGTGCAAACCATACTCTCCATATGTTTGTAGGCACGTACTGGTCTTGACCTTCCCAAATGGCCAAACTTAAGTACTAGTTAGGCTTGGCTTGGACAATGGTCGCCTGATTACCCAGATGAACCAAACACCAGACACTTTTCGTCTCTCCTGTTACGTAAACAGTTTAGGAACGAGACCTGGCATTGATTTACTTGTACAGTGAGAAGAACAGTGATTGCTATACGTGTGCTCGTCTATCTCCCTATTAGAAATTTATTTTATTTGGGAAAATTATTCACTAGGTCAATGTCAGTTTTGGAGGAAGATAACAGACTATAGATGATTTGACTTGATAAATAGCTCAAACGTTAAAAACAACGAGTTTAATGTAAAAAACTAAATAAAAATGTAAAATAAATGAAGCAAATTTTACGGTATAACGAAAATATATGAATCGTTAATTTTTTGGTTAATTTTTTCTGTGCCATTATAATTTTCACGGTTTGCCAATATATCAGTAGTGTATCACTGACAAATGGAGGCTGCCACAGTCACTATGATATGTAACAATTCTTAAAAATATAATGATACGAGTAATTTTCCCTAATTTTTTATTCATGAGTTAATAGGTCACACTTTTTTTATTTTTTAATATTTCTTTTCCAATTTTATGTGAATACTTTCTGATTATTTGTTGGATATCAAGTATTTTTAATCTTAACTAAAATCAATGTTTTGGATTAATTTAAAATATTACTCGTTAGAATGTGAATTTTATACCATAAAATATCCCCAAACCGTACATTTTAGCCTAGCTTTTCTCGCACCCACCGATGGTGGGGAGAGAAAACAGGAGCACGATTTGACAGCGCTTGACGGACCGACTAATGCAAAATATAAAGACCACACCCACATCAATCTGACGCGCGTGGCGTGTGGTCATCCGATGGCACCCGGATCGATCGGATGATGAGATATGGCAGTATGGCACCTCTGCATCGATCACTACGGCCGGCCGCACGCTATTGCCATCAGCTGTGGAAGAGCCCACGGTGAGCTGTAAAGCGCAGCGAGCCACTGTGAAGAAGAAGTGAAGAACGAGAACCCGGAGGACGTCGTCGCCAATCCCTGCACTACTGACTGTTCTCTCTCTGAAAGCCGCCGCCGGCCGGCGAGAGCCAGCCGGCATGCATCCAGCCGAACATACACCAGCACAGGTAGTAGCCGCGCGCGCCGCGGAAATGACGAGTGGTCAGGATAAGGAGCGGCGTGCAAGTGGTGGAGCATTGGCAGCCAGTCCATGCTGCTGTCGACGCAACCCCCGACACCGAGCTCGCGCTCGATCCGTTCCACACAGCTTAACCCATGGATTGGCATTGCAGTGAACGTGCACGTCAACATGCTATCAGTTCATTCGGAGAGTAAATACAATTTTGCTATCCCTCTCTGAGTGACTAAGTTTCAACTACTGCATCTGATGAGGATATTACCGGTTTATTATAAAACATAAGCATGATCATCTGAGTGACTAAGTTTCGACTCTTCATCTGATGAGAATATCACCGATTTATTATAAAGCCCCTGTGACTTTTCTAAGATTGGGATATGGATCGTCTGATTTTATTCTTTAGTATATATAGGAGTATGTCCCAAATCAGTAACAAGTATATATACTTGCATAATTGTTTGTCCAGAGTAAAATGTACTTCATAATTATAGGGATATGGACCGTGGAATCGTGGATCACTACGGCGACAAGACACAACATGCATGTTGGAATCAGAGGGATCCCACGAATAATTGAAGATGAATTTATTCTGATCAGTATTCAGTACGAGAGAGTAACACATGAAACCCAATTCCATACATAGAGGACCACCCAAACTGGATTGGGTTATCATGGTTTCTTGAAGCGAGATGGTCACTAGCTTGAATTAAGAAGAAAAACTACAGTTTTTGTAGAAAGGTTTACAATAGATGCGAAGAAAAAGAATTATAGCGAGAACCATACAACTATATTGAGAGAAGTGAAGTTATATATGGAGGCTCGGAAACAAGGTTTGTGCCTATTTTCAGATTGAGTGGCTATCATTTCAGATTAAAAGATTCGACTATTAAATTTTTTCCAAACGTTCCACATGTGTGTGGATAATAAGAACGTTGATTTTTTTTGTTTGTTGTTCGATGTTTGTTATTGCACGCTGCCACTAGCTCTGAATTTTCTTGCCGAGTTGTGTGGTATTAATGAAGTCAAAATAGAGGAGAATTTGAGACCGCACTTGAATTGTGAAGCTGTATTTGCGGGTAGATGGTTAGGTGTTCCAAGGCGTTTGCGTTTAGACAAAAAGCTGTATTAACTGCGGTACAGTAAGATGGTTCGGGCATTAAAACAGGGGACTCACCAGGAGTCGGGTCGTTTTGCAGTATGGTAGGGTAGCTACTACGGTGACCGAGCCGAACTCGAGCCAAGCTCCTGGCTCGGCCAACATTCGAGCCGAGCCGACTCGCTGGCTCGGTCATCGGCATATGGAGCGAATCTATTCCTCTATCTAGTGCATAAAATTATGGATTCATGTGAAATAAATAACAAAATTGTGTTTCATCATTGTGTGAGCACTAAGCTCTAAACACCGAACAATAAACACATCCTCTCTCTCTTGACAATTGGCACCATCGATGCCCTCGATGGTCAGCGGTCCTTGGCCCACAACCCCACGACCACGCTACCTACACGGCTACACCCGGTGCCACCACCTGATTTTCTGAGAGGAATGAGTCCCCAACAATGCCACTTTTTAAGTTAAGTGAGCAAACATATTGAAAAAGATTTTTAAAAAACAAGTGGACGGTGGCACTAACGAGCCGAGCCGAGCCGACTCGTGGCTCAGCCGAGTCCTAGCGAGCTAGAATTTGGCTCGCTAAACCATCCGAGCCGAGACTGACTCGGCTCGCTAAAGAGGTGGCTCGGCCGAGCAGAGCCTGAGCTCGTTGCCAGCCCTACCTGTCGGTACTACTCCGGCCGTAAGTTCGAAGAATAGACTTCACGTGGTTGAGTTCACACCGGCGAAACAATCAGGGGCAAGAACCCAGAGTTTCAGCTCCGGCCTTCATTTACGGAAGAAGATTAGCAGATGTGATTACATGGAGGAACGGCTGGCTGACCACGACTAAGCATGCCAGCCTAATACAGAATGCCACTCCATTTCTGGAGTGCCAAGCTAGAAAAGGCGTGAGGCGCATCTTTGACGTGCACCCGTTTCCAGGGTCCGCTAGCTAGCTAGCTCGCGGAAGTAAGCTCGCGAGTGAAAAAAGAAGCGGAACGCGATGCTGTCCTGCGTGGCTAAACGCGGGTTGGAACCAAGCAAATCGTTGAGTTTTTCGTCGTCTGCCAATAATCTAACCAGCTTAAGCCTTAAAGCCGCAGGGCTTACTGAAACAGAACAGGGCAGAGCCACACCAAACGGCACAGTTACAGTAAAAGCATACGTGGATTGCCAAGAACGAGGAATTTCTTGCGTGCTGACAATGGCCTGGCCTTGCGATCGAGCACACCCCTCACACAGTCCTGACGAGCGCGACGTCGGCGATGCATATACGGATATACCTAAGAATACCTGCACTTGTTGACATCAGTGAGCAGGGACAAGCACAATCCTCCCTCCCCATTTTGTTTTTCTGCATGACACCTCCTTATCAGCTCCCGCTGAGCTCTATAAATCGCAGGCTTCTCCGCTCAGAGTACACCATCCCCCCTTTCCCCTTCCACAGCTTCCTCCTTAGATAACTGCTTCTCGGTGCATTAGCTGACGAGGAGCGAGGAAGAGCCAAGAATGGTTAGTACATACGTACGCTGCTGATCTGCTGATCACTTCATCGCTAGC